>JARHVA010000908.1:485000-567500 GCA_037957365.1 Torreya grandis | reverse complement strand
GTGGGTGAACTATGTTTCCTTGAAACTTATTGAAGATTATTCTTTTGTTTTGAAGAATTTAAGAATTATGTTTTCCACTTAAGAACATGAATAATGATTCATCTTATTTAACCCTTTAGATAATTAGGGGTGTACAAGTTTACATTTGTGTAGGTAAGGAAAATCCATTGGTTGGGAAGACAAATAACCCAACCCTAATTAATAATGAGTAGTGCCAAGGTCATTGAGGACATTAAATATCAATCACACTACTTATGTAACTAGTTTTGCACTAATATTTTAACCCAAATATGAATGTTGGGAGACATATATTGGGCTCATAGTTTAATTCAAGGCCATTGAGGGTGCTAAAAATCAACTAAATTATGAATTTAAACATGAACAAATCATTACAAATGAACTTATAGATTCAAAGGTGCTCACTACTAGATACCATCAAACATGTTTGGAAATAGAAATTACATTAATTTATATGTGAATGAACAAGCTTCATGCCCTATAAAGTTTTGGCAATATGATATAGAATATTATGAACCCATGTGGTGATTTTGTGTCAAATATCAGATCATGTATCTCATGATCCTTTAAATGTGTATGCATATGCTTTGCATATATCCCAAATTTGTATAATTATGTGGATATTTTCAAAATTTTAACTCCTGTCCTTATAAAACCATGTGCATATGCATGGCATATGTATCTAAATGTAGAAACTTGTAACTCATGTC
The DNA here is from genome assembly GCA_037957365.1 of Torreya grandis. Taxonomy (NCBI): domain Eukaryota; kingdom Viridiplantae; phylum Streptophyta; class Pinopsida; order Cupressales; family Taxaceae; genus Torreya; species Torreya grandis. The sequence continues at coordinate 566,772 of JARHVA010000908.1, read as the reverse complement.
CCTATTAATTGAGTACATATGTATGACATATGCACCAAAAAATATTTGAAATCTATAAATATCTATCCTAGTCTGATATTTAAACCACTCTAAAAAATTTAAATTATGTAAATTGGGCCAAAATAAAAAATTTATGCTCATGGAGGTTTAAGTCTCTATGATAAACCCACTAATATAGCCAAATTTATAGGTGAGGGACGTATCCCATGAGTCACTCATATAAAAATAAAGATTCAAATATATCATGTTATGTATAACAATGTAATAATGTATGATCATGTCAACATGTGGATAATATGCCATCATAATATAGAATATGTCATCAAATAATGTTTAAAACATATCTGATGAAAGACATATAAGTTCCATGTCAAGATATATATAGTAACTAAGCATGTAATAGTAAATGTTGCTAATATAAACACTAAATAAGACTACATAATAAATGTGTATGATATGTATCATGGCACTACACACAAATTAGGAGGTGCATGATATGGATCATGACACATGTTGATGCTTGAAAGTATATCACATGTGGTTCTTTAGTTTTTATGAAACACTACTCATTTATGAATTTAGAGAATATAATGCATGAGTTTTAGGTTGTGATAATACTATTGTCTTTCATGGAATAAAGGCATAACAAGTAGACTGTTTCACAAATTTGTATTAGTTGGTGATTAAGAGCCACCATGGATTAATAGATGATATATAGTCTTGAATATGTGTTTTAGAGTTTTTCATGATGTCATGGAAGTGTCCAACTGAATGGATGAAGTGTCGTGATAATATAAGTGTCAATGATAAAGTGTTTAGTGTGCTTTTTCTAGTATGCTTGAAGTAGGCTTGGTTGATCTTTAGTTTTGGCATGGTTAAGGATGTTTAGGTATGAATATGGTGATTTAAGGCTCTTAAATGGGTCTTATCTGAGGTCTAATATGATTAGAGAGCTTTTGGAATCATATGATATTCATCTGGTTGTTCATTGTGTTCATCTTGGCATAGTTGGTTCTGTGACAAAAAAATCTGAGTAGGCATATTGATGATGTTATTTTTCACACATGTGAAGGTTTCAAGAGTAGATTAATATATGGATATATTCCCCTATCTAATTAAATCATATGGTTAAAATTTTAGGTCATGAAATTAAGCACAAAAAAATTTATTAAGGGGCAAAGTTAGCTTCTCAAACATAATTTACTATGTTCCCATACTTAGCTAGATGATCACTACACATCATGTAGATATGTATGAACTAGTATGTTTGTGTATTTATTTTAGGCACCTAAAAAGTCAAATGAGATAAAATCTTACATAGAGATGTTTTCTATAGTTCTAATAAGGTACCCTATAAATTTGGAGTCTTGATGTGCTTTATAGGTCAAGCTATATATTATTTAAAGTTTCACTTGCAGACTGTGATGGGTTGGAGACCATCAAGATAAACCTAGTTAAAGTTTGAGGTCATCTAGTTAGTAGATCTAATGGTACACATTAATTCATGATATTTATCTAATGATGCATGTAAGATTTGATATGTTAATGTTTAAATGTGTAGGTGACAAATTTCACAAGCTCACTAGTCTAACATAAGATCAACAATGAGCAGTGGTTCATATTGACAAAGATCAAAAGTGTGAGACAAGTCAAAGAGTCAACAATGCACATGATATTTCCAAGTGTCACAAGAACAAAGGACTATCTGTAAAGTGCTCCAAAGCATACAAGGGTGCCAAAGGTCATAATCTTAGGAGGTCTTAGTAAGATCTAATAGTGAACACTACAAGGTAAAGACCCAATTGATCCATGGAGATCAATGGTATGCGCTTAGTCAATATTGGAAGGGTGCATGAGATGAGGTCAACATGTTCAAGGTTTAATGTTTGGATAGTAGAGTGTTGAAAGTTAAAGTTTAATCTTCTCTTAAAGATATTGATGGAGTGAGTTTGTTCCAAAATATTAGGAAGTTGTGAGATGATGACAAGTGCTCAACATTTAACTATGACCATTTAGATTTAAATATTTGAATTTAACAAAGGAAAGACCAGTGCTTTATTTTTGAGCCATAACTTTTGATCTATGGAGAATTTAATGGTGTAGTAAAAAGTAAATTTGTAGAGGACCTTGATGAAAATTTATCAATATACATTTAAAGCTCTAAATGTTTGTACAGTCAAATATATTGAGATCCAAATTTGACTGTGTGTTCATTCATGCTCTACAAGCAACCCAAAAAGGGTAATTGAGTTTCTCTTGATGGTATTTCATTATTTTGAGATGAGATAGATATTGGAGAGTATTATAAACTCCATTAGGATCATATTTATGGATTTTAGAGGTTTTAACAATTCATACTTAGTATGAATAAATGATTAGAAGGTGATTATATTTTCATTCTTGGTGGCTGAGTGGATAGAATGTTGTTTGAGCAAATTATCCTTTAGAATAAGAGTGTTTTGGTAATTAAGATCATTTAAGGATGTCATAGGGGTCATGTAGAGTGGACCTATGAATTTAGAAGTGGTTTTATGTTCTTATTTTTCTTGGACAAGTGTCAAATAGGTGAATAGGTATTCATAGGACCTAAAATCTAACTTAGGCCTATTTCTGAAAGAGGGTTGTGCATAAAGGTGACCCATGTTAGATGACTTAAGACTGAAGGCATGTGTTGTGGTTGAAAATGAAGGTTTAAAACATTATAATAATAATTAAGGCTCTATAAAAGGCTCTATATAATGTAATGATTTCCAAACTTATGAGAGACTTGAGAGGAGAGGTGTGTGTGAGTTGTAGAGTGAAGGAAAGGGTGCATTCCCAATGGATAGATTGAATAAAAGAGAAGGTTGATGGGTATTATATGAATTATAGGTTATATTTCTAATTTTAAGGATATTAATCTTATAGGTTTGAAGATTAAATGCCATCAGAAGGACTTGATCATCTTAGGGGTATGTGCTCCTTGTGAAATAGGTATTTCACTAAAGCTGGTCAGAAGGACATGACCAAAAGGTGGTCAAAAGGACTTGATCAATTTCATGTTTTTGATTATCTTATATGACAATTAGTATATGTGTTTATAGGATTGAGAGTGGGTTTTATTCCTTAAGAGGGTTTCCCACATATATCTTGTGTTATGTGTATGATCTTGCATTATCATCATTGATCATTTCTATAAACATCTTGTATGCTTCATAAATGGTTGTATTTAATGCCTAAGTGTTTGAAAGGTTTTGTAAATATATATGGATTTTTGGTCACCACTGATTCACCTCCTTGATCTCAATAATTTTACCTCTAATAATTGGTATCAAATTAGGTCCTTTTGTAAAGGCTTGACATCTTGAAGGAGGTCCAAGGTACAAATGGGTAGTCATAAAATGGAAGGAGGTTTTTCTACTAAGCAAGAACCAATGTTTAATGGATCCATTTATGATTTTTATAGTAAAAGGATGAGTACCTAAATCATGTCCATACAGTTGTGGATGGTTATTTTTCTCCTGCTATTCCTCCATCTAGTACTATAGATAAGAAGTTGTTTGAGAACAATTCTAAGGCAATGAATGCTATCACTTGTGGTCTTTCAAAGACCAAATACACTAAGGTAATATAATGCATATCTACCAAGGAAATGTGATAAAAATTGAAGACTATTTATGAAGAATATTTCAAGGTTAAGTTAGTAAATTTGTAGACTCAATAAAGATAATTTGAGAGTCTTAAGATGAAGGAAGAAGATTCTATGGCACCTTTTATATAGAGAATTGATGATATTTTGAAAATAATCATAGGTATTATAGAGAATACTAAAGAAGGTAATGTGGTCTAAAAGGTATTAAGATCTTTATCTTTCTTGTTTTCTAAAGTATATGCTATACAAGAAAGTCATGATCTTACTAGGTCGAAGATGGATGAATTGCATGGCATTCTTCCTACCTATGAGATGAGCGGTTTTGATGATAAACCACCAAAGAAATAAGTAGAATTCAAGAGAAAAATTAATCCAAAGAAGAAGTTCTAAGGTAATAAACCTAAGGAGGATGGCATATCTGATATTGATGAAGATGAACTAATTGCTTTGTTTACAATAAAATTGAAAATATGGTAAGGCAAGTATAAGGGTAAACTACCATATAAATGATTCAATTATGGAGAGCTATTACATTTTGATAATAAGTGCCCTCATAAGCATAATAATAATGATGATGAAGATAATGGTGATGGACAAGATGAAGACAAAAATACATACAAGTTTGATAAGAGGAGGAAAAGATTCAAAATGTTTTATAAAAAGTACTTTAAGGACAAGAAGAATCTCTACACCAAAGATGATTATAGCTCATTAGATGAGAGTGAAGACAATGACTTAGAGTATGATCATGATCCTATTGAAGATGAATATCTCTTTATGGATGAAGAAGGAAGTTTCTCATATTAAAAGGAGTATACTTGGAGTGATTCAAATGATGATATATATGAGGTGGATTGTGAGACCAAATTGATGAATGCCTTTGAAGAATTGAATATTGAGAATAAGATTAAAAGAAGATGAAGTCTCAAATTAAGGACTATGAGGAGAAATTTAGTGTGTTTGAGGTAAGAATGAATGAAGACACCAAGGATCATGATGATATAGTCAATCATCTTATTTGTCAATTAGAAATCCTATCTACAATCCTAAAAGCTAAAAAAGATGAATGTTTAAGGTATGTAATTGAAAATGAGTCATTAAAATATAAGTTAGATAATACATCTAGTAATTTTCAATAAATTATGATATTTGAAAAGAGTTCAAGTGATTTAGACAATATTTTGAGTGGTCAACAACATGCAAGTGATAGATTTGGTCTTGGATACAAAGAAGAACCAAAAAATGAAACTCAAGACATAATAAAGACTCATGAAAATCAAAACTTGAAGTTAAACAATCAATCAAGGAATGAATATGTTAATAGACTGAAGACAAATAAAATCAAATAAAAAAATTCCATGAGGTATGGAAGTTTCAATGGTTATTGTTACACATGTTATCAGTTTGGGCATAGAGTTATAGAATGCAATAGACCTGTTACAAATGATTTTACATGGAACTATGATGGGGGTCATCAATAAAAAGGTGTGAAAAAAGTTAAGTGCTTTAACTATCTTGATGAGTAATTTTTTTATAAAAAAATTCCAAATAATGTAAGGCAAGGTGATTATTCTTCAAGAGGAGTAGTTTGTTTCAATTATCAAAAGAATTGACATATTTCAAGATTTGTTCTAATTAGGAAAGACTAGATAAGATTAGTATAAAAGGTATATTGTGATTAAAATATTAAAAAAGAGGTCACATGTTTAGATTCTACAAGAAAGGTCCTACAATACATAATATGTTTAATTCGGCTCTTAGAGTGAAATAAAGAAGGTAAGTTAACTTATGGAAACCAAAGGTGGTAAGTACGAGTCATGATGGGTCTATAGGTCCAAGTAATATATTTGCTATGGTGGAGAATGCTATAAAATTTAGATAATGATAAGAGATCTCATTATATACCCATGTTGTGAATGAAGAGATGAATATCAAAGACAATACCAAGGTTCTGGTTGATTCTAGATCTAAGGTGTGTTTGGATGCTAATGAGAAACTTTCTATGTGTGAGCATATTCCAAGCTTGGTTCTTATCTTGTTAAGGTCTGAAGGTGATGTTTTATAATGTAAATAATCTAGTTTAGTGATCAAGGTATGTAAATATTCCATGTTTACTCTAAATGTTGTATACCTTATCATAGAAGAGAAAGTGAGTGATGTAGAAAAGGAAAAAGTTCTCAAAGTTTAGAATAAGGAGAACAAGAGTAAGAAGCCTTGTAACTATAAAAGGATTCCAATGTTTACCAAGGAGATGTGCATCACTCCTATCTTAACTTTTTTTAAGAGGATTGTGTTGTAGAGGAGGTCTCTATCTGTTATTCTTAAGAGACTCATTTTAGTGGAGAAGAAAGTATTGTGTTGTTCTTCAGAAGGTCCTAGAAGGTAAGAGATGAGAGTTTCTAGTTGGAGTTGGTGTTGGTGTGTCAAAGATGGAAAAAGTGCTTTGATGAGGTTATAATGATGTTATAAGATGTTTTTGTTATGTATTAAATGTTTTTAGGATCATAATGGGTGTCTTTTAGGTGTCATAATGATATTTATGGTTGTCTCTAGGTGTTCAAGAAGCTTCATAGGTGGGTGTTGACCAAAAGGAGGTTTATTGACCATGCTTGTTTTGAGATTCTACAATTTTAGGCTATGATATAAAAGTGGTTTTCCTTATGATTTTAGGTCTGAGGATTATTAATTTTTTGAATGGGGAAAATAAGTTGTCAAATCAAGCTTCATAGAGATTTGAAGGTTTGTGTTTTTCAAATTATTCATGTTTTTGTCAAGATGGAGGCCTAATTAGCTAATACATTTGAGAAGGAAGTATGTTTTAGAGGATGATATAGGATTTTAAAATTTATTTTCTTGATTTTGAATATTATATTTATCCATATATGATGTTTTAAGTCTTGAAAGTATGTCTATTGAAAGTGGTGGGCTTTGCAAGTTCTAGATAGGGTTACAAGGAGTCTAGATAGGTTTAATGTGAAGATTTGATTTTTTTGTTCAAGTTTATCCAAAATATCAAGAAATGGGTGTTTTAAAGTGAGTTATTATGTTGTTTTAGAGAATATTTAATATTTGGTGAGTGGCATGAAGTTCTATTGGTCGTTCTTGAGTTAGCTTTAGAGAGAAGGCTAGTAAGCAAGTGTGGTGGTTCTTCATGGTGTGTGAGGATTTGAAGATGATCAAGAGATGGAATGGCTTAGATATCTTAAGGGAAGTACCTATAAAATGTTTCTTGATTATTTTCATTAGATTTAATTATTTTTATGTGTTCTTTCTTCATTAGTTACAATGCTTGGTTGAAGAGAATATTGGCATATAAAAAGAGGAAGTTGCCAAGGTAAAGAAGAGGTAGGATCATGGTAAGGGGGAGTTTGTATCATATTTATAAGGTGGTCCTCTCATATTGATGGTATTTTTATGTCTTTAATATTATTTTTTTCCCACTTTGTCATTATGTCAAAGGGGGATAAGGTTCTTATTGGGAGAGTGCTTAAAAAGAGAGCAGGAAAGTGAGCTATATAATGGGTGGTGACATCAATGACAAAGGGGGGTATTTTTTGAGAGTTTTAAATAATGTCATGGATGTTTCCAAGTGAACGGATGATGTTTCTTGATAATCTAAGTGTCAATTACAAAGTGTGCAATGTGTTTGTCCTAGTATGCTTGAAGTAGGCTTGCTTGATCTTTAGTTTTGGCATGGTTAGGGATGTTTAGGGATGAGTATGGTGATTTAAGGTTATACAAAGGGTCCTATCAGAGGTGAAGGATGATTGGAGGGCATTAAAAAGTGCATGGTATTCATTTGGTTCTTCATTATGTTCATTTTGGCATAGTTGGTTCTATGATTAAAAAAATTAGAGTATATTGATGACATTATATTTCACATATGTGAAGGTTCTAAGAGAAGTTTGATATATTGATAGATTCCCTATGTAAGGATATCATATGGTTCAAATTTTAGGTCATGTGATTAAGCACAACAAAATTTATTAAGGGGAAAAAGTGTCTTCTCAAAAAGAATTTACTATGTTCCATACTTAGTCAGACCATCACTACACATCATGTAGAGATGTATGAACCACTATGTTTGCACATTTATTTTAGACAACCATAAAGTAAAATGAGGTCAAATATTACATGGAGATGTTTTATATAGTTATAAGAAGGTACCCTAGAAATATAATGTCTTGATATGTTTTCTAGTTCAAGTTGTAAATTCTTCCAAGTTACACTTACAGACTATGATGGGTTGGAGACCATCAAGATAAACCTAATTGAATTCTAAAGTCATCTAGTCAGTATATCTAATGATGCATGTTAATTCATGATCTTGATCCAAAGGTGTGTGTAAAATTTAATATGTCAAAGTTTTCATGTGTAGGTAATGAGTGTCATAAGATTACTAGTCTGGTAGAAGATCAATGATGAGTGGTTGTTCATATCGATAAAGATCAACGGTGCAGGATAAGTCAAAGAGTCAACAATGAACATGAGACTACCATGTGGAAAAAGTACAAGGGACTATCATTAAAGAACTCATAAGTAACATGAGGGTGATAAGTATCATAATGTTAGGATGTCTGAGTAAGATCTAATGATGAGAGATGTAAGATAAAGACCAGATTGATTTGTGGAGATCAATGATGTGCATTTAGTTAATATTGTAAGGGTACACAAAATGAGGTCAACATGTTTGAGGTTTAACATTTAGATAGTGGAGTGATATGAGTTAAAGTTTGAGCTTATCTCAAAGAGATAGATGGAGTGATTTTATTTCAAAATGTTAGGAAGAAATGATATGATGACAAGTTCTCTATGTTTAAAGATGATGATTTGGATTTAATATTTGAAATTAATAAAGAAAAGACCAATCTTTGGTTTTTGAGCCATAAATTTTGATATATGTAGAATTTTATTTTTTATTAAAAATAAAAGTTGTAAAGGACTTCAAGGCACATCTATAAATATTATTTTAAAGATATGGGTGTTTGTACAATCAAATATATTGAGATCTAAAGTTGATTATGTGTTTGTTTATGCTCTGTAAGCAACCCAAGAAGGGTAATTGAGTTGTTCTTAATTGTATTTCACTATTTTGATATGAAATAGCTATTAGAGAGTATTTTATACTCCACAAGGATCATTTATATGAAATTTGGAGTTTTGACCAATTCATATTAAATATGAATAAATGCTTAGAAGGTGAATATGTGTTCATTCTTGGTGGCTGAGTGGATAGAATGTTGTGTGAGCAAATTGTGATTTATTATAATAGTGTTTTGGTGATTATGATTAGTTTAGGATGTCATATGGGTCATGTAGAGTGGACATATGTATTTATAAGTGGTCACATGTTCTTATTTTTCTTAAATAAGTGTCAATGAGGTGATTGGGTCTTCATAGGACCTAATAGATAACTTAAGCCTATTTTTGAAAGAGGGTTGTGCTTAAAGGTGACCCATGTTATATGCCTTAAGAGTGAAGTGATATTTTTTTGGCTAACAAGGAAGGTTTTGAACATGATAATAATCATGAAGGATCTATAAAAGGTGAAATCAAATGTTATGATTTCTAGACTTGTGAGAGACTTGAGAGGAAAGTTGTGTGTGAGTTATGTAATGAAGGAAAGGGTGTATACCTAGTAGTTAGATTAAAGAGCATAATAGTTTGATGACTATGTATATGACCTAAAGGTTTTATTTTTGATGTCAAGGATAGTGCTCTTATAGGTTTAAATATTAAAGGTGGTTAGAAGGACTTGATCATCTTAAAGGCAGGTGTTCCTTGTGAAATAAGTGTTTCACTAAAGCTAGTTAGAAGGACTTGACCAAAAGGTAGACATAAGGACTTGATCATCTTAGGGGAAGGTGTTGCTTGTGAAATAGGTGTTTTAATAAATTTGGTTAGGACTTCACCAAAAGGTAGTTAGAAGGACTTGATCATCTTAGGGATATGTGCTCCTTATGAAACATGTGTTTCACTAAATTTTGGTCAAAAGGACTTGATCAGTCTCATGTTTGTCATCATCTTATAAGCCAAGTAGTCCATGTGTTTTTAGGCTTGAGAGTGGGTTTTCTTCCCCAAAAGAGTTTCCCACATAGATCTCATATTTTGTATATGATCTTGCATTATCTTCATTGATCATTATTATAAACATTTTGTATGCTTCATAAATGGTTGTATTGAATTCTTAAGTGTTTGAAGGGTTTTGGATATATATTTGGATTTTTGGTCACCATTGATTCACCCCCAATGATTTTACCTCTATTAAGATGATCTATATTATTTAAAGTCAACTATGATCAAAACCTAAGTCTAAAGCTAAATTAATATGAATATTCACAATAAACCTAATATAAGGTGAAATTAAAAAAAGGGGAAAAAGGAAGGGTAAGGTAGAAAAGAGAGGTGTTATTGATATTTATTTCAAACATTATGACAAAGTTCCAATTTCATTTGAACATTATTTTAACCAATGTATGACATGAATTAGCATAAGCTCAAATCCTAAAACACATTAGGCAAACACCTAAGGATGGTATGAAAAGATGCAAATAAGAACAAGATTTACTTTAAGAATTTCACTCCTGCAAGAAAATAGCATTAGCCTAGAAGCAAAAAGATGAAAGAAAGTGAAGAAAACCTAAGAACTTGCAACTACTCTAGTATTAGCACAAACTAACATCTCTGCATTTAAAAATGCAAATCTAGAATTCATGAGAACCATTAAAATATAAGAATAATACCAAACAAATGAAAGAGAAACCATGAAAATAATTCACACAAGCAATTGTGGACAAACCCTGTAGAAATCTTTAGTTTGTATTAATTTGCTCAAATGTTACAAAATAGTTTTTGGCTCCAAAAATCCTCTCTCTCTCTTTATAATGGGAAATACCTCTTTATATATACCTTTCACGAGATATGTTAGATAGTCATTTCAAATATTAATGATATTTATCCTTTTATAATTATTTGATAACCTTCTAGAAATTCTAAAATGACTAACTTACAATAAATTTTCTTTATAAATTGCACATACCTTTACAAAAAAAATCTCTTTAAAATATTGTACATAGTTACAAAAATAATATTCCAAATTCAACTAAATTGGAGACCCTTTTACTTATGTAGTCCCTTATTGTTGTTACAAGGTCTTTATTGTTCTTTAATGTTTCTCATCAATTAGCTTCAAATTGACTAGAGGCTCCATAAAGAGTTCATTTTATTGATCTACTAAACTCTTGAGATCTTTATTGGCCCTTTATAATGATTAATTGATGATTTTGGTCTCTAAATTATTCTCTTCTATTGTAAAGATCATGTCCATTATCTTTGTGTTATCATCTCCTGTCTTCCACTAGCTCTAACCTTTTACTTCATGCATGATTTGAGTGTCCCTATGTTTGAATTCATCATTAATTATAAGGATAGCTAAGATAAGTGCAGAGTGGACCTTGATTATTCTTACCAATATGTGTTCCATTCTATTTTATAATGTTGTAAATATGACTATCATTTGATGTCAAAAGGGAGACTGTTGGCATTATGGATGTCATAGATGTCATAGGATCAGATAGGTTTGATGGAGAGAAGAGCATGTTTTAAAATTTCATAGTATAATCTACAATTTTGTCATATAATATTGCCATGCTTTTATAGAAACCATTTTTAGACATTTGCATAGAAATTGATAGAAGATCTGTTATAGTTTTTTCAAGTGCATCTCATATATATAGTCTGTAGGTTCATATGAAGAGAAATGAGCCTAGAAAAATTTATTTTAGCTTTCAGACATTACTAAGGTTTCTCAATAAAACCCTAAGGTTTTTATTCATGGAATTCATAGGCATTTATATTTTTATTTTGACTAAATATAGGTGATAATTAGTCACGTAAGCTACAACTTAAGCCTTTCTCGTCATTGTGTAACTAGCCCATTCAATTTAGTAATTACTAGCTTAGATCAATAATCAACGACTTTAATTTTCCTAAGTTTTTTATTTAAGACTTGTTAAAACTTGATCAATGGCTAGTGCTAAATCATACAATGAAGGTCCAATGATGTGTATCAAAGTCAATATATTAAAAGTACCTGAGAGTGAACATGCTAGTGCCGAGTCTCACAAGCATAGGGACTGATAATGTGTAGAAGGAATGTGCAAGTGCCAAGTGCCACAAGTATGAGGATTGATAATAAAGTGCTCAGAAGGAATGTGTTAGCTCCAAGTGTCACAAGCATAGGGACTAAAAATGTGCATAAGGCATGTGAAAGTAATAAGTGTCACAAGCACATGCACTAGAAGTAATGTGTATAAGGCATGCAAGGGTGTCAAGTGTCACATTCATGAGATCTTGTCAAATAGAGAACCAATGAGTATATTATTCTATCAGAATATCTAATGGTAAGTGAATTATCATGTAATGAAGATCAATGTAGCATGAGGATTCAAATAAGTTAAAGTGTTTGATATTTAATGATAGATAGAGGTAAAGTCTATGTTAATTTTTAAGATCTAATGGTATGTTGGAACTCAGATAAAAAAATCAATGGATGCATTTTAAATATTGAAATATTAAAGTTTGAAATATTTCATAAATATAATAGAGCATGTCATCCTATCAAAGTTTAATCAATGAATATGCTTTAAATTTGAACTATTAAAGTTTTAAAGATTGCAAAGATTTAATAAAGCACATGAGCCTATCATAGCTTGATCTAATAATTGAATTTTAAAGTTGACACATTTGAATGAGGATCATTAGATCATGGTGTAAAACTTAATATCAATGGTCAGTATTAAAATATATTTTCATCTCAATAGTCAAGTGATGGAACATATAGGAAAGATGCATTATATGACATAGACAATGATATAGATCATTTTGATCGATCTAAATTGTGTAATATGGAATGTGCATCAAAATTAGAGACTTATATATGTTAAATATAGTAAAATATAAATAATTATGATAGCAGAGCATGAATTCAATAAGTGAGAAACTTACAGGAGCATGATGTGTTAATGACCAAGTGTGAACACAAAGAATGTGTGTGAACTAGATCTAATGCATATATCCATAATCTATAAAATACAATAGAGGTTGAAAAACTTTTGAATAGATAAATATAGAGACATAGAGGTATAGAGGAAGAGAGATGTAAATTAGAGTATGAGCTATTATAAAACATGTCTGTAATAGAGAACTAGATTCATTTATGAATCAACTTTGTAATCTATAGTTCTACCTCCATAATAGATCTAATTAGTAGGTGATATCAAAAGAGATGAGTTAGTGCTCAGTTAGGGAGTTGGTGATTCCATAGAGTAGGTGCTCTTAAATTAGGGGATTGGTGTCTCCTTAGGGTTGGTTCCCTTAAACATTATAATAAGTGAGGTTCTTGATTGTGAGGCTAGATTATAATAATAGATTCTAACAACTATTCTCATGGTGGTTTTTCCCATATTGGGTTTTCCATGTACATATAGTGATATGTATGTGTGTGTGATCTCTACATATCCTTTCTAAACTACATTAAAAATGACTAAAGGACTGATTTAATCAATCTAATGATTCAACCCCCTCTTAGTAGATAGTTGTGTTATAACATTTGGTATCAGATCCCTGGTTCCTTAGGAGAAGCTTAAATATCTTAGGTAGATCTTGGATAATGAAAATAGATGACTAATAAAGAAGTATCTTATTCAAATAAATCACCTCTCTTTGATGGATCAAACTATGAATTTTAGAGCATTAGAATGGAAGCATATTTATCTTAATTAGGGTTTGATGTATGGATGTCTATTATAAATGGATATACATCTATTTTTATAACTCCTACCAATCATGTTTTAAAGAAGGAATATAAGATCAATGTCAAGGCAAAGAATTCTATCCTTTATGGATTGTCTAACTCAAAGTTTGTCAAAGTGATGCATTGTCAAAATTCACATGATATCTGGAACAAGTTGAAGATCATATATGAGGTTTATGATAAGGTAAGGTAGGCCAAGATACAAACATACAAAGATAAGTTTTAAATTATTAAAATGAATGAAGAAGAGAAAGTTGTAGACTACCTCCTTAGAGTCGATTAAATGGGCAATGTAATTAGAGGCCTTAGAGAAGTGATGAAAGATTTAGTCATTATAAGAATGGTCCTAAGATCTTTATCATCAAGGTGTGGATCTAAAATATTTTCAATAGAGAAAGTAAGATATATATATATATATATAAGCTAACTATAGATGAGTTTCATGGAACATTCATAGCCTATGAGATGAGAATGGTAGAAGCAAATATTTTCAAGAGATAAGCTACATTTAAAGCATCCAAATAAGTAAAAGTACAAACACCTACATCTATATCTGAGGAGACTGATGAATAAGAATCCAAATTTGCCAAAAAAAATTAAGAAGAGGATTTGGAAACTATAAAGGTAAATTACCCTTTAAATTCATTAACTATGGTAAGGTAGGACTATTTTTTGCTAAATGCCCTTATAAAAAAAATGATAATTTTGAGCAAGAAGAGGATGGTAAAAATATGAAACCCCACTAATCCAAGAATAACTTATTAAAAAATAAGAATGTCTTGTACATAAAATAAGATGGTGATGCATTATATGAGTGTGATAGTTTAGACGATGACCATGATTTTGCCTTTATGGCTGAGGAAAATGAATCCCTATTCATGACATTAGAATCAACCTCTATGGATCAAGAAACAAAATAAGTTAAAGACTCATATGAAGAAGAGGAAGGATAAGTGGATCTAGAGGGTTAACTCATTTGTGCTCTAAATTAAATTAAAAAGATGAGAAAAGAGAACTTAAAGTAGAAGTATGCACACAAGGAGATTGAAAAAGTATCCAATAGTCTTGAAAAATATGATCATATGGTAGTTAGCCTAGAAACACAACTTTTAGGGGATTAAAGACTAAAATATGTAGTTAAATTTTAACTAAAGTATAAACATGATGAATGCTTGAAGTTAGAAGCAAAGATAATGGCTTTGAGGAAATAACTTGAAAAATATGAGGAATAAATAGACAAAAGTTTGAATTTGATATGAGGTTCATAAATTCTTGATGAGTTAATCAACTCTCAAAAGCCATCAAAAGAAAGAAATGGTCTTGGTTTTTAAAAATGGAAAATTCCCATAACTAGTATGTTTACAAACTTATATGATAACTTCAAATCAGAAGGAGAAACAAGAATAAAGAATTAAAAATCTTGCAAAAATTTATCTAGAGATACAAAGAAAGACACAAGCACAACTAATGTGAATAAAGCTGAAGGAGAAAAGAATATTGGAGAAAATAAGAACAATGATTCAATCTCTACAAACTCAAATAAGATGAAAAACATAAGGGTAGCTGATGCAAATGGTTACATAAGGGTGAGAGACTTGAAGAATCCAGTGTTATAAATACATCCTCATCCTGTACAAATAAATACTAGGACCAGGTATTCCTCATTTTTATATGGTTATTGTTATACCTATAATTATTTTGGTCATAAGGCTAGTGAATGTAGATTTATGCCTAAAAGGAGAACAAACTTCATAAGAATAAATTTCATTTGCTCACTTGTTAGATAAAAATGTAATATGCTATAATTGTATTAATTATGGTTACATAGCTAAAAAATGTAGAACAAGCTTTGTAAGACCAAAAATACAAAGTAAATAGAAAGGCATGAATCCCAATGTGAACAAAGGTTCACAACTCTCTAAAAAGGAGAAAAATAAGCTAAACAAGAAACCTAAGGATGTGTGAAAAGTAAAAGATCTTAAAGTTGCACAATCTATGATTGCTTAAACTACATTCCATGTCAACAAATAAAATTTATGGGTAATATATAGTGGTTTCTCAAAACACATGACTGGTGATAAGAGCAAGTTCATAAAACTAATTAAATTTAAGGAAGGATTTTTCAGCTTAGGAGACAATACTACTATAAAGATATGTGGTAAAAGAACCTTGAATATAAATGGAAAACTACCTACACATGATGTCTTTTATGTTGAAGGATTGAAACATAATCTATTAAGTGTCAAACAAATGTGTGATAATGGATATAATGTCACATTTAATGTAGAAGGATTTAATATAAGGCTATTTGGAAGACTAGTTGCATAAGAAAAAAAAAAAAAGCAACATTTATAATCTTAGTGAAGTGAATGGTAATAACTACCTAACAATAAATATTGATGAGAGTTGGTTATGGAATAAAATAATGGGTCATGTCAATTTTGATAACCTAGTTAAAGTGAGATAAAATAAGTGTGTTATACATATGCCTAAGATAACCAAACCTATAGACATTGCTTGTAAAGGAATGTCAAGAAGGACAGAAAACAAGGGTTAGATTTCAAACAAAGGAGTATACAACTATAAATCTTTTAGAGTTAGTTCATATTGATATTTATGGTCCTAATCAGACAAGAGGATCTAAAGGAAAAAGACATTTCATACTGCTAGTAGATTATTACTCAAGAATGACATGGGTAACCTTTTTGAAGGACAAGTCTCAGACATTTGAAAGATTCATAATCTTTAGGGCCATGGTAGAGAATGAGATTGGACAAAATATCAAATGCTTAATATATGATAGAGGTGGATAATTCAACTAAAATGAGTTCATAAAATACTATGAGAAGCATGAAATCAAAAATATTTACTCTATAATAAGGACTCCATAGAAAAGTGGAATTGTCAAGAGAAAGAATAAAATAGTTAAGGAGATGGCCAGAATAATTCTAAAAGAGTCTAAGCTACCTAATGGATAATGGAGAGAAGTAGAACATATAGTAGTATATATTTTGGATAGAGTTAAACTAAGGGTAGAAAGTGATAAAACTACCTATGAACTATGGTATGGAAAACCTACCATTGTTAACTATTTTAGAGTGTTTGGAAGAAAATGCTACATTAGGAGAAAAGAAGACAAATTTGGAAGCTTTGAGTCAAGATGTGATGAAGGAATATTTTTTTGATTTTATACCCCAATCAAAGCCTACATATGATACAAAAAAGGCTACAAAATATTTTAAATAATATCAATGTCGTGGTTGATGAAGGCTTGAAACATGATAAACCTAATAAAGACATCTATGAAGAAGAATCAGAGTCTGAAGAGGAAGTAGCTAATGAATAACCTAAGGAAGTAAGTGAAAAGTCACTTGTAAGATTTATTGAGAAGGATCATCCTATAGAGTAGATAATTTTAAATAAAAATGAAGGATTTCAGATTTCAATGAACAAGGATTAAGTTTTGCTCAAATATCTAAAATTGAACCTAAGAGCTATGTTGATGCCAGCAAGGATGAGAATTGCCTAAAATCCATGGAAGAAGAACTAAGCCAAATTGAAAATAGCAAAACATGGGAGTTAGTTTCAAGACCTTTAAACAATAAATTAATAGGTACAAAGTGGGTATTTAGAAATAAATTCAATGAGGATGGAACAATTATAGGGAATAAGGCTAGATTATTGTGCAAAGGATATGCACAAGTTGAAGTCATATATTTTGAGAAAACATTTTCTCTAGTTTCTAGATTGTTTTCCATAATAATGTTTCTAACATTATCTATTTATAAGAAATTCAAAGTATATCAAATGGATGTAATATTTTCTTGAATCAATGGGAACCTAGAAGAGGAAGTCTACATAGAACAACCTGATGGTTTTCAACTACCAGATTAAGAAGATTATGTTTGCAAATTGAAGAAAGATCTCTATGGTCTAAATTAGTCACCTAGAGCATGGTATTAAATATTAGAAAATTAATTATAAAAACAAATATTTAATAAATGATGTGCAAACATCAATCTATAATTCAAATCAAAATGTGAGAATATGTTAATTGTTATTGTATATGTAGATGATATCATTTTTGGTAGTAGAAACAATAGAATGTGCAAAGAATTTGATACTCAAATGGAAAATGAATTTGATATGTCTATTCTTGGAGAAATTTTTTTATTCCTTGGTCTATAGATAAGACAAACTAATGAAGGGATATTTATGTCACAAACCAATTATGCTAAGGAAATGCTCAAGAAGTTTGGAATGGAAGATAACAAACCAGTAGATACTCCCATGATTACTAGTAAGTTGAGAAAAAATAATGAGTCCCTTGATGAAAAACAGACTTTTTATAGATAAATGATATGTAGCTTGTTATACCTAATTACATCAAGTATAGATATCATGTAAGTATTGTGCATGGTTGCAAGTTTTCAAGCTGCTCCTAAAGAATCACATATCAATGTAGTGAAAACAATATTTAGATATATAAAGAGTACAATTGAATATGGCCTATGGTATCCTAAATATGAAGATTTAACTTTGAAAAATTTATAGATGTTGATTGGGTAAGAAGTGTGGATGATAGAAGAATCACTAGTGGTGGTGCATTTTTCCATAGAAACAAACTTGTTTCATGGCTGAGTAAAAAACAAGAGTTAGTTGATATTTTTACAATAGAAGTAGAGTATGTTGTAGCAATGGCATGTTTCACTCAAGTCTTTTGGATGAATAAAACACTCAAAGACATCAAGGTAGATTATAAATCACCTATCTCTATTTTTTTTATAATTTAAGTTCTTTTGATATATCAAAGAATCTAGTGATGCATTCTAGAAGTAATCGCATATCAATCAAGTATCACTTCTTAAGAGAAAATGTTTTAGATCATGAGGTCATAATGGAATATGTGCCAACACAAGATAAAATTATAGACATATTCACCAAACCTCTTCCCAATAAATAATTTGATTATCTGAGATAGATGTTGGGAGTGGTGATTCCTACATCACATTACTAGATCCTAGTGATAGGGCATGAGTCCAGGGATAAGATCATATAAGCTTTGTTAATACTTAGAATAAGAGAGAAAAGGAAACTTAGGTATGCATAGTTTTTCAAATTTATAATGAGTTTACGGTTATAGATTCTTGGACAAACTCTCTTATTTGATAAATGGGGAGAAATTTTTTCACAAATAGTGAGAAAGTTGGAGTCCCTTTACCATTGATGTCAAAGGGGGAGAAAAAGTGTAAATGGTCTCTATAAAAGTTTTCCAAATGCTTTATGTTTATCTAGAGTATATGTTAAAGTTATTTTTTTGCAAGTGTCCAAGGTGTGTTTAGGAAAGTGCTCCATTGCCTAAGGGGGAGAAAGTTTGGAATGAATAGATTTAGCTAACATTCATCATAAGCCAGTGTAAGCAATGCAAGTACAATAAATGATAGATAAGTGACATAGAATGCATTACAAGATCAAAAAAATTATTTTGCCATCAATGACAAAGGGAGAGATTATTGGAAATATGATTTTCATTTTAGGTCAAAAGAGATATTGCTAGCATTATGGATGAAATAGATGTTAGAGGATAAGACAGGTTAGATGGAAAGAAGAGCATGCTTTACAATTACAAAGTATAAGTTGAAATATTGTCATATAATGTTATCTTGCTTTTATAGAGACGATTTCTAGACATTTACATATAAGTTTATAGAAGATTTTTTATGGGTTTTTCAAGTGCATCTCATATATATGGTTTATAGGTTTAGTTGAAGAGAAATGAGCCCAAAAAATATTTATTTTAGTTCTCAGACATTAATAGGGTTTCCAAATAAAAACCTAAGGTTTTTGGTCATGGTATTCATAGGAATTTCTATTTTTATGTTGACTGGATATAGGTATGAACTAGTCTCTTAAGTTACAACTTAATAATTTCTCATTATTGTATAATCGACCCCTTTGACCTAACAATTATCATCTTGGATAAGTGATCAAAGACTTTAATTTTACTAAGTCCTCAACTTAATACTTATTTGAGCTTGATCAATGGGTAGCTCTAGATCTTGCAATGAATATCCAATGATGGACAACAAAGTCAATATGTCAATGGTACCCAAGTGTGAATGTGATAGTGCCAAGTGTCATAAGCATAGGGACTAATAATATGTACAAGAAAAATGTGAGTGCCAAGTATCACAAGTATGAGGACTGATACTAAAGTTCCCAAAATTCACATGCTAATTCCAAATATCACAAGAATGGGGACTAATAATGTGTAAAAAGAACATGAGAATACTAAGTGTCAGAAGTGTGGGAATTGATAGTAATGTGTAGAAGGTACATGAGGGTACCAAGTGTCACATTCATGGGATCTTGTTAGATAGATAACCAATCTACATATTAGTCTATCAAAGGATCTAATGGTAAGTGTGTGATCATGCAATGAAAATCACTAGAGTGTGAGTAGTCAAAGAGGTCAAAGTGCCTTATGTTTAATGATAGATAAAGGTAAATTCCATGCTACTTTTGAAGATCTAACAACAATCTTGATCTTAGATCAAAATATCAATGGATGTGCTTTGAAGATTGAAATATTAAACTTTTGGAGCTCACAAATATCTAATAGAGCACATGGTCTTATTAGAGTTTGATCAAAATTTGCACTTTAAAGCTGAAGCATTAAAGTTCAAAAGCTCACAAATATATAATGGAGTGCATGAGCCTATAAGAGCTTATTCTAAATATTACATTTTAAGGTTGAGAAATTTAACAAGGATCACTGGATCATGGCATGAAACTTAAGATCAATGGTCAATATTTAAGGATATGTTCATCTTAATGGTCAAGCACTGGAACATATAAGAAAGATGAATTATACGATACATAGAATGATATAGATCATTGTGATTGATAAATTTTTTGTAATATGGAATGTGAATTAAAACTAGAGCCTTATATATGATAAATATAGTAAAAGACAAAGAATTATGGTAGTGGAGCATGAATTTAAGAAGTGGGAAACTTGTAAGAGTGTGATGTGTTAATGACCAAGTGTGAACACAAAGAATGTTTATGGCCTAGATCTAATCCATATATACATCATCTAGAAAATACACTATAGGTTGAAAAAGTATCAAATAGAGAAATATAAAGACATAGAGGTAGGGAGGAAGAGAGATACAAAGTAGAGTATTAACCATTTTAAAACATGTCTATAACATATAACTGTACTCATATATGAATCAATTTTACAATCTAGAGTTGTAGCTCCATAATAGATATGATTGGTAGGTTCCATCATAAGAATTGTGTTGGTTCTCAGTTAGGGAGTTGATGATTATTTAGATTAGGTTCTCTAAAATTAGGGGATTGGTGTCTCTTTAGGGTCATTGCCTTTAAACATAGTAACCAATGAGGTTATTGATTGTGAGTCTAGATTAGAATAGTAGATTTTATCAACTATTCTCTTGGTGGTTTTTCCCATATAGGGTTTTCCACGTACATCTAATGTTATGCATATGTGTTGGTGTGTGATCTATACATATCCTTTCTAAATTTCACTAAAAAGGATTAAATTACTAATTTTAATCAATCTACTAATTCGATGCTTTTCAAAACATAAATTGAACATATGCTCTAGATAAACATAAATCATTTATCAAACTTTTACATAGAGCATTTGTACATTTCGACCTTTCATTAAGTATGTTATTTAGTAATGTCAAATATTAAAGACAACTATCCTTTTAAAATTCTTTGAGAACCTTCTAGAAATTATAAAATGACTAACCTACAGTCAATGTGATTTACAAATTGCACATGCCTTTACAAAAAAATAATAGTCACTTTTAAAATATTGTACATGCTTAGTTACAAAAACAATATTCCTAATTCAACTAACTTGGAGACCCTTTTGCTGATGTAATCCCCTCTTGTTGTTGTAAGGTCTTTATTTCTCTTTGATGTTTCTCATTAATTAACTTCAAATTAACCACAAGCTCCATAAAGAGTTCATCTTCTTGATCTGCTAAATTATTGAGATCTTTATTGGCCCTTGCTAATGCTTCCTTGATTATTTTGGCCTCTACAATATTCTCTTTCACAATAAAGATCATGTCCATGATCTTGGTGTTATTAGCTCCTATCTTCCCCTAGCTCTGACCTTTTACTTCATGCATGATTTAAGTGACCCTGTGTTTGAATCCATCATTATTTATTAGGCAAGCTAAGCTGAGCATATTGGGGCCCTTGATTATGCTTCCCAATATGTTTTCCATTATATACTACAACTACATATCATCCTCAATGAGGTTCTTTAGGTTCTTGGACCAAGTGTTTAAAATTTTAATCTTGTCTACTAATAATCCCGTGGTTGTGTTTGGATGGGCCAAGTTTATGGTCTTAAAATTAGGGATTTGATCTTCAACCAAGATATTGATCAAATACTTGATTTTACATCTTAAGATTTGCCATTGGTAGATTAGGCCCTTGGTTATTACATCCTACTAACTTAACACACTTTGTCTAGACTTTGTTAACTTTAGAGAATCAAAGATATCATATAAGGTGTCTTCAAACATTTTGATCATTATATCTGGGACTGACAAGATTGCCTATTTCTCTAAGTTTTCCTTTTGTTGTCATATGCCTTTGAGAGAAACCTATAATTATTCTACTTGAGTTTGGGATAATTCAAGCACATTCTCTTCAAATATCTAACTTTGATCAAGATTTTGTCTCCCCAGTGAGGTCACCAACAAAAGGTTCCACTTTCTTGAAAGTGAACTCCTCTTCACCAACCATGGTCTTCTTCTTAGTTAACCTTTATAAATTGGTAGTTGTTAGGTCAAATTTAACACCAGCTAAAGATTGTGTTACTTTCAGAGATGGAGTCTCCATTTGTGCTCCACTTGATACTCTTGGAGTAGCCATCCTTTTATCTTATTCATTTTTCAATGCAACTATCCATGTCTTTTGCTCTTCAAGCACATGGATATTAATGGCATTCATCAAGGCCCAAGGATGTTTCATAATAGGTTTTTTATATAATTTTCCATAGATTAACCATTCTAGGATGATAGGTCCATAATTCAAGTTATCTTCCCTAAAGAGGTTAAATTCACTCAAAAGATAGGTGAAAGTCACTTTAGGCCTCTTAGTCATTACTAGGACCATTGCCAACTTAGCCTTTCTTTTAGGGGTATCCTTAAGAACTAGGTCCAATATTTATTTCCCCCTTTTTTTTTCTTCCATCTATGCTTCTTCCTCATCAGACCCATAGGTACTAGGCAACATCTTTGTAACATATTCAATTGTCTCCCTAAGGTATAATGCTACCATGTGAATTTATTCAACTGGTGATCCCTATTCCTCACCCTGGGTTGAAGATGAGGCTATCTCATCAAGCCTCATTTCTTTTGGCCTTTTCTTAATTTTTGCCTCGGTCTTAGGTTATACTTTTGATTAGGCTAGAGAAGGTATGGAAGGTGCACTACCTAATAAGTGATATTGACTTGGCCCTAGTTTCCATATATCATCACTTCCCTTTTTCTCCCACATCATCTTATATTCTAGAATGATTTTTTATTTATTCAATATCCCCATGACTTTAGATATTGAATATGCCTTTGTGTACATTGGTTCATAAGGGCCATGATGGTGCTCATATAAGACACATTTGTTTCTTTAGCCTTCAAGTTTCCTTTTGTTTGAGGTTTGTAATTGATGTCTCCAAGATGACCAATGATGTCGATAAGGTGTCATTTGTGCTAGAATGACAATGACAAAGTGTGCTTCAATAGTCTTTAGTGGTTCTTTAGTGTTTGACTTAGTAAGGCACTTGATGGATGATATTGATGGTATAGACATGTTACAAAGACCCTAAGGGATGTTATGAGTACTTATAAATATAAAATGAAAGTGAACATAATTTATCAGATCAGTCATATGAATGTCTAAGCTCAAGTAGTTATTTTGATAGATAAAGCTAAGTAGATTGATGACAACATATTTCACATGTGTGAAGGTTTTAAGAGTAGATTGATATATTGATATATTCCCCTATGTGAGAAGATCATATGGTTTAAATTTTAGGTTTGAACATGGAGCATATCAAAATTTATTAAGGTACAAAGTTAGATTCTTAGACAAAATTTACTAAGTTCCCATACTTAGCCAAATTTGCATTTTAAGATCTTCAGTGAGTATTTAATCAAATCATAAATCTAATTGTGATCATTTAATCTAACTATATAATGATCTAATATAGCATATTGAGTTAAAAAATCAAGATTTCATATGGGTGTATCTAGTGGTGGAAGTTCATTGGGGTCAAATAGTCAATATTATTAGAAGATGCATGGTGCTACTAAGTAATGGAAGTTCATTGTAGTCAACTAGTCAATGTGTGCAGAAGGCACATGAGACGACTAAGTGGCATGATCATAAAAGTGAATATCAATGATAAATTATGAGTGATGTAATTTAAAGACCAATATACTCCTAAGGAGATTGATGGAGTGCATTTTTTCATAGTTTCCTAGGAGCATGAGATGATGTTAAAGTCTCTAATGTTTAATATTAACATAGTGACCATTGGAATTTAAATTTTTAAATTAACAAGGGAAAACTAGTCTATAGTTTTTAAGCTATATATTTTGATCTAGGAAAAATTTATTGATGTAGTTAAAATGAAAATTTTAAAGGAATTAAAGGTGCATCTAGATAATCTAGTTATAAGGTTTGAATGTTTGTATAGTCAATGTTATTAAGCTCCAAATTTGAATGTGTGTTTGACCATATTATTCAAGTAGACTAAGAAGGATAATTGAGTTGTTATTGATAGTATTTTGAGGTTTAAATATGATATAATTATTTTAACATGTTATTATACTCCATAAGGATCATCTATATGTATTTTCGAGGTTTGACCAATCCATATCCAGTATGAACAAAGTCTTAGAAGTTTACTATGTTTGATGAATGCACTAGTAGATTAAGTGACCATGTTGTAGGAGTGAGTTGAAGGTGTTATAAGCATAATTGAAGAATAAAATAAGTATGAATATGTTATATAATTATTTAAATATTATGTTAAACTATTGATTGTCATGATATGCCCCTGATCAGTTATGGAGAGTCAAAATAGCTTGACTATCTTTTAAATGTATATGACCAATTTGAGTAGTCATTTTGAGAGAGTTGATTTGAGTTATTAGAACATATGTTAAAGTGTATAAGGCACATGGAAGTGTTTTTACCCATCTGATATAATCATATGGATATGTGAAAAAATTGAGTGGTTGATTTAGAAGTTTGAGAGTGTGTTTTCTTTATTTAAAGAATTGAAGAGCAAAGAGACCTAATTCATAGGTTTGAGTGTTGAATTGTTGTTCCATGTAGCATGGACCCATGAAATAATTATAAATGGGATATTATATATAGGTTTGATGTGATCAAACCATTGGTAAAGGATGAATCTGGTTCAAATAGTCTCACATATAATGTGTGAGTATGAAGGCCTAATTGTTTTAGGTCTCAACAAGACCTAATGGTGGTTTGGGGATAATGAGGTAATGGCCGACCTATGAAGAGTGTGGTTCTCATATGTAACATGTGTATAGTTTATTTTTAAGTATGTTTAAAATATTTAAAACATATTTTTTGAACCAGATGAGTTAAAGGAAGAGAGTGGTATAAATACAAGGCATAATTGGACTAATTATGTTAGTTGTTAGTATACAGATTCAAGCAAAGAAGAGAAACTTTGATAGAAAAGGTATGGGTTAGTTAAGACCATCAAATTGTGAAAAATATCAGATGTGTTTGTCTTATCAATTTTATGTAGGAGGAAACATAAGTAATTTTATCTAATGAGCCTAGAAGAGGTAATTTAAGCAAGTTAGCCCTAGAGGTAGCTTGAGAGAGATTGAAGGAGAAGAGTGTAGACAAAGGTGATCATCTTCTATTTAAGATTAGTAAAAGGTGTTCAAGGTGATATATTTAGGTATTTTATTGGGTTATTGGTTACCTAGGGGGTTAGTACTTAATTTTAAGGCAAAACTTGTTAAAGGTCTAGTTGTTGTGGGTGCTCAGCTAAACAAGGGTAGTAGCTCGTTATGGGATTGGTGTTTCACTTTAATAAGGGATGGGTGTTCCTTGATTAGTTTTTATTGGTATAAATTATATATTTTTTTTAATAATAATTTAATCCATATTTTAGGGTTTAGTGGTTTTTATCCCCCAAGAGGGTTTTCCACATATATGTTGTGCTCATGTGATGTATGCTCTTATGTATGATTTGGATGTATGTGATTTCATGTCTATGTTTCTTGATCAATTTGATGTATGTTAAATGTTTAAGATTTGTAAATTTAATTGGATTATCTAACATCATTGATTCATCCCCAATTTAACCCTATCTTAGGGATCCCATTACCTTAGCTCATCTAATTATGAATTGAAAGATGTCATGTGTCTAGATGCTAGTTCAATATTTTCCCATTGTTTTTATATGGTCCTACCAATAGTTATTATGAGATTGTATAGGATTATTTTCTTATTTATTCTCCACAAACCATCTATCTCATGGAATAATTTATACTCTACCTCTTGCTTTGTTAGCTTATTGGGAACATGGATGGGTAGTTGAGGGGATAGCTCTAAATTCCTTCAATTATGATGATGGTGAAATTTGGGTATATACATATGTCTTATATAGAATCTATTGTATTTTTTATTAAGGGGATGACTCTTTAAATTGGATTCACAGTGATGGCCTCAATTAGGGTTGGATAAACATAGTCAAAAATGAAGTGGATGTGGTACCTATATTTGAATATGTGAAACTTTGAATAATATTATGAAACTATTTGAGTTTAATTATGTAATAATATGAATCTTGTTTGTGGAAATAAGGGAATAAAAGAGGTATGGCATCATATATAATTGGGTTATACTCCTTTTCTTGATTGCAAAAATATATCTACTCAAACAAGTGTTAAGAACTTCACCAAGAGGAAGGGTGAGTTGTTTATCAATCATAAAATGGACCAAGGGCACCTAAACATTATCCACTTAAGTAGTGTTTTAATTTACACATAACCTATTCATCATGGTCATGATCATTCTTATTCCAAGTCTAAATTAACCAATGGGAATGTTGCCATTGAAATCAGAAAACACTTGGTTTCCATTATACAACCACAAGGAAAGGATGTTATTCAAATCATTTTACTTGACCCAATTATTGATTTTGGTTTGGTATACTTGGTTTTTAGGTAGTTTTTAATATTTTTCAAATTATATAACAAAGATACAAGCTATATTTATATTAGTGTGATCATTGATCAACATGCCTTTATCAATTTTAACATTCTTGAAAATAGAAGAGAGAATGTCTATACAATGTAGTACCTTAGGATTTTTGTATCAAAATGGATACCCTTAATTTTAATAGAAACTATGTTATATTAGAGACTCTTTTCCATCACATTCTTCTCTTCCTCTTGGGTGATGGCTAGTTATTCTCCAATTGTCTAAAATAATATCATCCAATTGTGTTAGAGGTATAATCACTATGAAGGGGATGAAAATCAGTGAATCAATATATTTCAAAAATTCAATCTAAATCCTTTAAACCCTTAATCATACATCATAAACAATCAAGAATAAAATAACCCACTCATAGTAATGAACATGAAAGAAAAGAAAGATAACATAATATCTATGTGGAAAACCCTCCTGGGGGAGAAAATACACTTTCAATCATAAAAACACATAGACTAATTGTCCTATAATATGATTAAAAAAAAGATAATTTATTTAATCACCCACTTCATAATGAGAACCAACCCCTGAAGATGACAAGCACCAATTTGCCTAAGATGTTGAGCACCAACACAAAATATATGAAAAGAAAAATTCCAAAACTCTTGATTACTTTTCAATTTTATTGAAAACTCCTAAAAAAAAATCTCCTTAAATACTATTTACTCATTATAACCTACACACACAAGCAAGGCATCCAAAACCACCTTTTGGATCAAACTACACACCTTCACTTGTTCTCATGCATCAAACCTATAAATTTAATAATATAATTATGACCATAAGTTCATATATGTAATAAACACTCTGATATGCATCTCAATACATTGACACATCTCTCACAACCTTCACAAATATTTTTGTCCTCACACACACTCACAAAAAATCAACTCTACACACTCAATCTAGAAACCCTCACCTTTGCTTTCATTCATTAGAGTCTTCCAGAATATTATCTTCTTGGTTAGCCAAAATAATTTCCTTAACCACTAATACATATATCATTCTATGACACATATCAAATCCATTCTCATATTTATACCATTATCTCATTAGTCCCAACCACCATTAGGTCTTGGTGAGACCTAAAACAATTAGAACTTTATACTCACATGTTACATGTGAAACTACTTGGACCACATTCATCATTTAAAAATTATTAAAACACATAAAACCTATATAAAATATCAAATTTATTAATCTAACGTTGTTACATTCTACTCGGAACACCAACTCAACACATGAACCTACCAATTAGGTTTCCTTGCTCTTTAGGCCTTTATACATAAAAAACATAGTCTCAAAATTATGAAGCAACTACTCAAATATTTCATATTTAAATATGATTAGATCACATAGGTGAACCATTTAGGATATTATATATACATCCATGTACTTTAAAAACTTTAACACAGGGTCTAATCACTCAATTCAATTATCTTAGAATGACCACTCAGACTAGTCACACATAATCAACATACAATCAAGCTATTTTGAATCTCCATAACTAATAATGGACATATCATGACATAAATAATTTATTTTAATCATTTTATACTTATAAAAAATATTAACATTCATTTTATTCATCATTTATTCTCATAACACCTTCAACTTGCCTCTGGAAGATGGCCACTCAAACTCCTAATGCATTTAATAAACATAGTCAACTTCTAGGCAATTGTTCATACTTAATATATATTATTCAAACCTAAAAATTCAATAAAAATATTTTTAATAGAGTTTAAAACATTATATAATAGTTATTTTATCTTGAAACATCAAAATTCTATGAATAACAATTCAAATATCCTTCTCAGGTTACTTGCATAACATAGTGAAACACATAGTTAACTCTAAAGCTCAATATATAAAAATTTAAAAACATACAAAATATTATAATTAAAATTTTTGGATTAATTTTGAATTAATTTTAAAAATTTTAATTTTACATCACCAAAAAATTATACTTGGATCAAAATATATAGCTCAAAAACTACAGACTAGTTTTCCCTCGTTAATTTGAATATTCAAATTACAACAATCACTGAGCAAATGTTAAACATAAATAAGTTTAACCTCATATAAAGATACCTAGAAATTTTTAAAAAATATTAGCCATAAATATCCTTGGATTATCCTGGTATTTATCTTGTAATGCTCACCATTTATCTAAGATCTTCTCTTTGATGATCATGCCACTTGGTAGCTCTATGTGCCTTCTACACATCATGTACCATTCAACCAATGTACTTGCACCACTTGTAAATTGTATATGAGCTATTTAATATTTAAATTAATGTGATTTGTTTATATCTAAATTCACAATCATATTCTCACCAATGGATGTTCATATGATAGGTTTCACACTCACTATTAGATTTGATGTTCAATCTCCATGATTGTGACACATGTCACTAGTGCATGGAATCTTGACTATTTGCCTTTCAACCACACTTTTGGATCCTTATCTATAAATATTAAACACTCACCATTATATCTATAATTTTTTTAAATTCTCACCTTATATTTATTCTTTCAAATTTGGCTAAGTATGGGAACTAAGTAAAAGTCTGCCTAAGAGGCCAACTTTGTACCTTAATAACTTTTTCTATGCTCAACCTCATGACCTAAAATTTGAACCACAATATCAAATTTTATATGATAATCCATAAATGTATCAAAATAATCTTTAAACCTTCACATTTTTTAAATATATCATAATCAATATACTCACTCAACCTTATCTATCAAGATGACTACTTGAGATTAGACATTCATATGACTATTGATGAATTTTGTTCACTTTTATAAGAACTATAAGCACTAATAACATCCCATAGGGTATCTAAAACATTTCCATACCATAAATTTCATCCATAAATTTTTTATCCAACTCAAACACTAAAGAACCATGCAAGAACATAAAAGCACATGGAATCACACTTTGTCATTATCATTCTAGCATACATGACACCTCATCAACATCCTTGATCACCTTGGAGACATAATTGATAGAGCTCGAACAATATCCACCTTTTTAATTTATGTAAAACACCAATATAAAGGTTATTCTTATAATTTTTCTCTCTCTTCAAGTACTTTCTCCCCTTTTGACACAATGACAAAGTGGACTCATCTTATGATCGTGAGGACCTGAAAGACATCAAGAACCAAAAATAGAAAAGGACTACCTCTGAAAGGTGATACAAAATACCACTAAAATTTTTCATACCTCTTTTTACCTTGATATTATCAAACATGCTACATGTATACCCTCTTATTTGATCATACATAGCTTCTATGAAGTTAAAATATATATGAACATCATAAACCACATGAACTTACCTTGAAAACATTAAGAGGGACTCCCCTTAAGTCACCTAATATTAGGCACCCTTTAAGCACATTTAGACCATCTCTAACCATAAATAAACATCATAATTTCATCCATACCCTCTCTCTCATATTCAACTACACAATCCTCTAATCCTAGGACTTGACCATTTATAAAGCTCCTAATTTGGTTTATCAAGTCATCATATCAACATACATGAGCTCACATCTGTAGCAAACTTATTCATATATCCACTATTACTGAAACATCTCACATATGCTCCCTCTCACATCATTCATAGATCTTATATCTTTTCAAACTATTTGACTTAACTCCCCCTAACTCCATGCTTTACCTAGATCATGACATCTTCAACAAGTCTTCTTAATGAGATAGGTCTACCAGAAACTCTTCAACACTATCCACACATTAGTCAAAAACTCTTATGAAAACAAAAATATATATCATATCTTCATTATATTAACTTAAAGAATCAAAGTAGACATGAATAACTCTTATAAATATCCCAAAATAATTACCCTTTATCCTTTATAATTCATCATGGTTTAGAACCTTTTCAAAGAACTCTCATAGAACTATATTATCTTTATAAAAATATGAACTTCATGACATATGCAACTTGTCATGTACATAACTTTAAGACCTTCTTCATGATACCAAAGATATGACAACACATTATCTTCATCCTTCGTATCAACCTTATCTTTAGTATTTTTATGCAAATACAACATTTTTATAACTCACCATCCTTGATTATACATATGGAGAGGTCCATTACCTACTTATAGATCTTGCACACATAACTTAATTCTTCACCATTTGACTAAATAGATCATCCTATAGATCACTAGAATTTTTAATTTCCTTTCATAGTAAGCCAAAACATCTTCTCATGATCTTTATTGTCCTATAACAATAATAAATAAAAAAAATAGCATCCACCATGATTCCTCTTATCGAAAAGTGTCTCCTGGAAACCTAGATAAAAAAATCCCTAACCCACAATGTCCTAGAATAATGTGAAACCAAGAGTTAACCATAATTCCTCATACTCTTTTTCCTTCTTAGACAACTTGAACTGATGGTTTTTCTTCTTCTTATTTAGTTTTATTTAATCAACTTGTTTATCTTATTTATCTCTGTATTTTTATTATATAGTGGTATTGAAAATATATGGAGAAAATAAATATTGTTGGCATGACTTTTCACTTGAAGTATCAGTCTCACACTCCAAAACATCAACATTTGACATTGTCAATTGATATTATTCATAGGAAACTTGCTCAACAACATTATGATGTTAACTTGCATCTTCTTCATTCCCAAAATGTGTAGAAGATGAGATATTCTAATTATCTTCAACCTCCATAGCATTCTCTACCATGGTAAATATTTCACTTGGACTTGCAAACTGATTATGGCACATACTTTCCACTTTTGGTTTCCATATTTTCACTTGCCTTCTTACTTACACTATAAAAGTCTGATTGAAAATATTTTGAATTGATTCCCTTTGATTTTATAACCTAGCAATGTGACCAATCTTATCATAAATGTAACAAAGCATTCTTATTTAATTGAACTCATTTTTATTACCTTGTTAGGATATAACATTCCAATGTATCCTATGTAATGATAGCTATAACACTCACTTTGACTCACAACACTTGATTGATGATTCCATTCATATTTCCAAACTAATTCATTCCTATAATGTCTTGTGAACTCTCTATCCTTATGTCTAAATTGATTACAAGTGTAGTAGTAACCATTGAAATTTTCATACCTCATGACATTTGGTTGTCTAATCTGATTTGTCCTCATTCTATCAACACCTTCATTCTTTAACTGATGATTGATCTTCAAGGTCTAAATATCCTTGTTTACATTTGTCTTTGTCTTGTCTTGGGTTACATATATTTTTATTCTTTGTAACAAAGTCTAGTTCTATTGCTAGTATGCTTTTGACTATTCATAATGTTGTCTAGATTAGTTGAGATCTTTTCAAACAACACATATGACTTGATATTATTATATGTCTTTTCTAACTCATATTTTAATGGCTCATTTTCAATCACATACCTTGAACACTCATATTCTTTAGCTTTCAAGCTTGTAGATAGGATTTCCATTTGACAACTGAGTTTCTTGACTATATATTCATGCTCTTTGGTGTCTTCATTTATTCTTGCATTAAACACACTAAATTTATCTTCATAGTCATTTATTTGAGACTTCAACTTCTTGGTTTTATTTTTCTGAATATTTATATATTCAATGGATTTCATCAACTCAATCTCATATTTTGCCTTATCTTCTTCATCATCTAGATCACCTAAACCACCTCCAAAGCATGCATACTATTCTTGATATGAGTAGCTACATTATTCATCCATGAAGAGAGATTCATATTTATTAGGACCATTATCTTCATGATCATACACAAAATCACTACCATCATTCTCATCAGATCAGCTACAATATCCCTTGGTGTAGAGACTCCTTATATCCTTGTAAAACCTCTTTTGCCCATTATACCTTTTGAAATTGTTATTGCTCTTATAAAATCTAAATTTATTATTATCATTATCATGATCTTCTTCATGTTCTTCATTATCATTTCCCTTATACTTATGCACACACTTGGTGGCAAAGTTACCTATCTCTCCATATTTACAACATTTGAAGGGATGTTTACCCTTAAACTTGCTTGAACCTGGTTTCAATTTTCTTGTTAATAGAGATATTAGTTCACCATCATCAATATCAAAAATCTCATCATCCTTAACATTCTTACCTTGGAACTTCTTATTTTTCTTCTTTTCTACATTTAAATCTACTTCTCTCTTTAGTGATTTATCCTCCTTAACTCTCATCTCATAGGCAAAAATAATGCCATGTAATTCATCCATCTTCATTTTAATGAGATCATGAATTCCTTATATAGTAGAAAATTTTGAATCAAATTTGAAAGTGAGAGATATTAATACCTTTTGTACTATAGTTATCTCTTCAATAACTTCTCCCATGCCTTTTATCATATTCACTACCTCATAAAATATTAGAAGATAGGAAGCCACAATATCCTCTTCCTTCATTTTGAGACTTTTAAATTGCCTTCGATAGGTTTTTAGTTTGGCCAACTTGAATTTTTAATTTCATTCATATATGGGCTGAAATTTTTCCCAAATATCCTTGGTAGACTTGCAATGGATTACCTTGGTGAACTCAACCTCAGAAAGACCACAAATGATAACATTCATAGCTTTAGAATTATTCTCACTTAGCTTCTTATCTACAATAATAGTTAGAAGAGTATCTAGCATGGAATAACCATCCAAAACCAATTTCCAAGTTTCAAACCCAAAGGAAATGATTTAGGTCTTCATTATTTCACTCTAAAAATCATAATTGGATCCATTTAACAATAAATATTACTTAATAGATAAACCTTGATAACTTGTCATTATACCTAAGATTACCTTCAAGTGGTTAAACTTGTATAGGTCTAGCTCTGATATCAATTATTATATCTAAAATCACTGAGAGAAGGGGTGAATCAGTGAATCAAGATAATTCAAAACTTCAATCTAAATCCTTTAATCCCTTAGTCATACATCATAAACAATCAAGAACTAAATAACCCACTCATATCAATGAACATGAAAGAAAATCAAGATAACACGATCTATATGGGAAACCCTCTTGGGGAGAAAACCCACTCTCAATCCTACAAACACATTTACTATTTATCATATAAGATGATTAAAAACAAGATATTGTAGAGAAGTTCCCACTTCACAAGGAGTACCAACACTTGAAGATGACAAGCACCAACTTTCCTAAGATGTTGAGCACCAACATAGCATCTATGAAAATAAAAATTACATAACTCTTGATTGATTCTCAATCTAATGGATAAACCCTAAAAAATAATCTCCTTTAATCATATTCACTCAGTAAAACCTTCACACACAATCAAGGCATCCAAAACCACCTTTTGGATCAAACTACACACCTTCACTTGTTCTCATGCATCAAACCTATAAATTAAATAATCAAATTATGACCATAAGGTCATAAATTTAATCCACACTTTGATATTCCTCTCAATACATCTACACATCTCTCACAACCTTTCACCTTTGCTTTCACTCTTTATAGATTCTTCAAGAATATTATCATCTTGGTTGGATAAAATAATTTCATTAATCATTAAAATTATATTAAATATATTAAATTTACTCTCATATTTTTCCATTACCTCATTAGCCCCAAACCACCATTAGGTCTTGGTGAGACCTAAAATAATTAGGCCTTCATACTCACATGTTACATGTGAGACTAATTAAACCACCTTAATCCTTTACCAATTATTATAAAAAATCAAAAATATATCCAATATACCATTTATTACTCTCATATGGGTCAATGCCACCTATATCACCAACTCAACACATGAACCTACCAATTAGGTCTTTGTGGTCTTTAGGCCTTCATACATAGAAAACTTAGTCTCAAACTTATAAATAAAATAATGAAATTTTTCATATTTACATATTATTATATCACATGGGTGAACCATTAAAGACCTAAAATACACATCCATGTTATTTATACACTTCAACATAGGCTCTAAGCACTAAATTCAATTCTCTCAGAATGACCACTTAGACTAGTCACACATAATCAAAATATAGTCAAGGTATTTTAACTCTCCATTATTTTTAAATTTAATATAATGACATATAATAGTTTATAATAAGACTTTTATACTTATAAAACATATTAATACTAATTTTTTTCTTCAATTCTACTTAGAACACCTTCAAATTGCATCTGTAAGATGGTCACTCAAACTACCAATGCATTCAACAAGCATAGTCAACTTCTAATAAATTGTTTATACTGATGATGGATTATTAAAAACTCTAAAATACATATATATATATTTTTCATATATTATAAAACACTCTCTAATATTTATTTCATCTTGAAACATTAAAATACTATCAATAAAAACTCAAATATCCTTCTTGAGCTACTTGTAGAACATAATCAAACACATAATTAACTTTAAAGCTCAATATCTATAACTATAAAAAAATTCAAATATTATAATAAACATTTATATATTAAAATTTAATTAATTTACAACTTTTAATTTTATACCACCATCAAATTATGCATATATCAAAAGATATAGCTCAAAAACTACATTTTCATTTTCCCTCGTTAATTTGAATATTTAAATTCCAACGGTCACTAAACAAATGTTAAAAATTAGACACTTTGACCTCATGTCATGCTACCTATAAAATTTTACCAAATATGAATCATTTATCTCCTCATATTATCTTGGTCTTTATATTTTGTTGCTCATCATTTATCTAAGATCCTCTCTTTTGTGATCGTACCAATTGGCAACTTTGCATGTCTTTTACACACCCTATAGCATTTAGTCAATGCACTTGCACCAAATGGAAATTTTGTGTATAATATTGAAAATATGAATTAAAATTCACCATTTATCTATATTTCATGATCATACACTCACTATTGGATCTTTTTTTGACAGGTTTCATGCTCGCCATTAGATCCATTACTCAAGCTCCGTGATTGTGACACATGTCACTAGCATGTGAAATCTTGACTATTTGAATTTTAACCACACCATTGGATCCTCATACATTCATATTAAATTATTTACATTATATCTATGATCATATTAAATACTCACCATATATTTCTTCTTATAAATTTGGATAAGTATGGGAACTAAGTAAAACTCTGCTTGAGAGGCCAACTTTGTACCTTAATAAATTTTGCTATGCTAAACCTCATGAATTTAATTTTGAAAAATATAATAAAAATTCATAATTTAATCAATCCATGTATCAAACTATTTTATAAACCTTCACACATGTGAAAGATAATTTCATTAATATTCTCACTTAGTTTTATCTTTCAAGATGACTACTTGAGCTTAGACATTCATATGACTCTTTTGATGAATTCCACATAGCATCCCATATGGTTTATGAAACATGTCCCTACCATAAATTTCATCCATAAATTACCTATCCAATTCAAACACTAAAGAACCATGAAATAACATTGAAACACATTGAATCACACTTTGTCATTATCATTCTAGCATACATGACACCTCATCAACATGATTAATCACCTTGGAGACATCATTGAAAAACCTCCAACAAATTATTGTCCCCAATGTTTAGAGCAGTGGTATCTAAATTTATATCTTTGAATATTTTCCCTTCTACATTTGAGGTCAAATAAATTTCTATATCTTCTTTTTAAATGTCTCTCTGAGCTACCATGGCGGTGAATTTATCAAATTTCTTATTAGAGGATCATAATTCAGTACCAAATTAAATTATCCTTACATAGGTGATGATCTAATATTTTTTTTACTTGATTATGATGATCATAGGGTTTAATTATGTATTTTTTACATGTTTAGGTCTTTTGTGAAGGTTTTTATAGAGCTTTAATTATGACAACTATTCAAATTATGTTAGATTTGATACTTAGATTTTCCTTAGATTTACACATTTATACTTTCACTTTTATAGGTCCAAAAAAAAATTTGAATTGATGTGTCTAGCTTATATGGCTCTGATGTGGCATCATTGTGGTATCCTACTCATTAATGTTTAAAATATGACCATTTATCATGTTTAGACATGTGTTAATATTTCATTGGTTATGGGTCCTTTGAAAATTATACCTCACCTCGTACCATTGGATATATTTGCTTAGATCAACATTATTCATTAATCTTGATTTGAGAAGTGAAATGATATTTGATATTTTCTATATTATTCATAGTTTTGATAATTTTCATTTTTGTATTTTTTTTACACTTTATTGAAATGTCAACATTGATCTCACAGCATTTATCTTGATTACATAGATCAATCACTCTCCATCAATTTTGATCAATCAGAGTGTGTACATTAATCCATGAGATGTTGATTAGAATGTGTATAAGAGATATGTACCATCAATATTTGGTAGATGCTCAAGATTTAATTTGTGGCTATAGTTGTGTCATGTGTCATCTCTAAATTGGTTTTTGACTTTTCAAATTTTGCTACTCCATTAGATCTTACTCAGTTGGATCAATGTATTCCATTATATCTCAATCTAAGGGATGAAATTCCATTAGCTATTTGATATTATTTAACTAAGATTGCAACACTTATCACCTAATCTCTTCTCTTGGGACTCTATTGAATTCTTGACATAATACGCACCATTGGTCATAATGTGTATGCTCAGCCTCATATGTTAGATATTTGGTGACATGCTCAAGTTTTAATCATGAGCCACATGGTTCAATTTTCAACTTTAATCATGCACCATTTGATCTCCATCACCTGATAAAATGTGCATCATCGATTAGGTATCTTAACTTATTAAATTTATACGCATAGTTAGATCTTGATCACTCGAGTAAATGTGGGGTGTTGATCTTTTTGATAATAAAATAATTAAGTCAGAGCTCAAGTAATATAGGGAACTTAGGTTAAATTTTCTAGACTAAGAATATATTTAGGTTTATAAACATGAAACCTTAGGATAAGTTCTAAAACATAATAAAGGGACCATGCAGTTAGGTAGACCATGATAACAATAAAGAACTAAAGGGGGATTACGACATAAAGGAACCAAGTATAAGATTTTTAGACTAAGATTTGGTCATATTAAAAAACATGACAAGCCTTAAGATAAAAATTAAGCTGATTCCATGGCACAAATAATTATCCTCATGTGAATTATTCTTGCATGAATTTGAATTTGATTAAAAATGGACCAAGGCTATAACATTAGACTATGGTTTTAACATGACTTAAAATAGATTCAATTAATATTTGACTGACCAAAGGCAAGTAAAAGATCTATTTAACATTGAAGCATAAAACGTTAGGCATGTTCATTCCCAAATCAGATTTCATTGAACCTACAATACATAACACAAAAAAAAACCATTAACAACATTAGAAGGGGTAAAATATGGATTACTTGAAAATAGTTTGATTAATCTAAATGAGGACCAAGTGTGGATGATCTTCAAGTAAAAAACAATGTGTAGACATGCTATTGGTACTATTATCAAGTGAATTTTCAATTTAAAGCACAATCTTAAAAATTTCAAAATAAGGGTCCCTATTTTTCATAAGTGTGGGTATGTTAACCTCAAAAAATGGTGACTTGTAAGTGAAACATATAAATATGTTAGAATTTAGAGACTCTAGTTTATATTAATAACTAGGCTAAATATTCCACTTGATCAGGCACCATAATTAGGATCAATTCATGGTTATAACAAGTCTTGCACATGAAGAATTAGGATTAAACATCAAGACATAGCCATTTTGTGTGTGTGATTTGATTACACTTACTGATCACCATAAGATTTAGAGAAAAACATCTAGATTCATGACCTTAACCATTAACATTGACTTACAACATCTTTGGATTTTCATTAAATATCATGCATTAGGTTAGGGATCCACTCAAGGCCTTTCTCCACTACCATCTAGGCATTTATAGCCTTGGTGGTGATCACAAGAATCACCTCTACTTAAAAAGCTTTTTAATTTTGTAATAAGCATCTCATTTTTTGTATTTTTTAAGATATTTTGACTTTCTAGCAAAGTTTAGGTACCTAATTATCTAGGTTTTAAGATTTAGTCAAATGTTTGGTCTTCATAAAATCATCCTTGGTTGTAAACTTTGTCCCAAGTAATTAATTATTTTTAAGTGCAAGCATGAATGTATCCAAATGATTCCATGTTTCATCTTATATGTGAAATCCTTATTAGATTCAATATTAGATTAGAACAAGGATAAAAATCTCAAGGAACAATTATCCTACTAATCAGTCTTTACCAATTTCTCCAAAATATAACATTAGGCCCACATTTCAACAATCTATGATCAACTAATATTGGGAAGTCATATCTGCATTCCTAAATGTATTTTGATCTAAGGTTTGTCTTGAAGAAGACTTATTTAAATTAATGAACAAAGAGAAATAAAACACAATAAATAGAAAGTAAACAAACATAAATCACACTAATATATAAACACTATGTACAAACAAGGGAAAGAGGAAAGAATAAAAAGTAAAGTAATCTATCCTACCTACATTAACTCTAACTAGTTTTACAGTTCAATTCATGAAGACTTCAGGTGGGATAATAGAGAAATAGTGGTTGAGGTATTACCTATTGATGGGCAATGTAAAATTTTCCCCTTGTAAGTATTTTAATTTGAAGGTGTTATCCCCTAGGATCTCAACAATTTGATATTGTCTATTCCATAAAGGTGTGAACTCACCATGCTTTCTTTTTGGTTCTGGGGATTTATCCCAAAAAATAACCAAGTCCCCTTATCTAAAAACCTTTATTTTTGAATGTTTATAAAAACACATTATGAATGTTGTTTGATGTCTAATAAAATTGGCAAAATCTTCCTCCCTTGCATCTTCCATCTGTATGATGTCCAACAACCTTGAATTTATAAATTCTTGATCATCCTCCATGCACTCTTACATAAACTTGTAGGTTGGCAACTTGAGTGTTATGGGAAATATAAATTCTTGACCATATACTAGAAATAATGGTGATTCCTTGGGATCATTATTGACTCTAGTTTTATCTACCCAAAGGGCATACTTAAGTAGCTTGTGACATGTTCTTGGTTTATCAGCTACAAGCTTCTTTATGTATTTCATCAAGTTCTTATTTGTTGATTCTAACACTCCATTACCTTGAGGATAATGGTTTGATCAGAACTTGAGAATAATATTGTTGTCATATTCCCACTCAATCATGTCAATGGATATAAAATCATATACATTATCATATACTAGAGATACAAGTGTCCCAAACCTTGTACATATGTTTTCTTCCAATAACTTGATCACTTCTTTAGTTTTACACTACTTCGTTACCACTGCTTCAGTTCATCTTGTGCAATAGTCAGTAGTAGCTAGAATATACTTGTGACCATCTAAGTAATTGGGGTTGATTAATCCCATAAA
The DNA here is from genome assembly GCA_037957365.1 of Torreya grandis. Lineage (NCBI taxonomy): Eukaryota > Viridiplantae > Streptophyta > Pinopsida > Cupressales > Taxaceae > Torreya > Torreya grandis. The sequence goes on along the minus strand of JARHVA010000908.1, from coordinate 526,568 downwards.
TTCTAGTCCACATTGGGCAAAGGTTTTATCAATCATTACTAGCTTTAATGGCATGGCTACCCTGGGCTCTCTAGTGTTGAATATTTGACATGAATGGCATTCTTTCACATGCTTGTGATCATACTTAAAGATAGTAGGCTAATAATAACTAGATCTAAGGATTTCTTTTGTTATATTCCTTCCATATGAATGGCAACTTCCCAACTTCTCATGGAAAGTGCTTAGGATATTAGATGCCTCTTCCTTTGAAACACACATTATGTAGATGCCTTAAAATTTCCTTCTATACAACACTCTATATTTGATTAGGAAGTGTGTTGCCTTGAGACTTAAAGCTCTCTTTTTATCTCTACTTATCCTTGTGGGATAATATCCATTTATTAACAAATGAAAAATAGGATCATACCAATCATTGGGTTGAAAGCTTTGCTAGTCCACCTATATAACACTCATTTTGTGATTAGTATTAATAATTAACTAAATTAAATATTGGCATCTTACCAACTTGGCAGTCTTTGTCTCTAGTTAATATTCTAGAAGGATAAACATCACTTACCTCTCCTTTCTCCAAGTTCAAATTGACTCAACATTAGTTTCGTGGTAAGGTCTAACATAATTGAATGTACCTTATTCCAAAGGATATAGTGTCTAAATTTATTAACTTTTTTAACTAAAGCAAATGTTTATTTATCAATCAAAGAATAGTTCAAATTAATTTTTTTAAGGTTATTGCTCATTAAAGTAATGGGGTGATCACACTTATCTATCTTTTGAGTTAAAACAACAACTATTTTATGATTAGAAGCAAAGGAATAAAGATAGAAATCATTAGTAAAATATAGACTTATCAGTACAAGAGCTTGTCTAATTGATTATTTGAAGTCTTTGAAAGCTTTCTTGGTCCCCTCATTCCATGTGATCTTGACATCTTTCTTCAATATGTCATTCAATGGCTTGACAATCTCTGCAAAATAGGAAATGAATTTTCTTATAAAGTTGATTTTACCAAAGAAAGACTTCAACTCATTTCTACAATTGGGGGAACTATATTTGATATTGAATTTACTCTATATAGGTCTATAGAGATCCCCTTATTGGTTATGACATGTCACAATATCTTTCCCTTAGTTACAAAAAAATACCCTTTTTAGGATTGAGGGAGATTCCATACTTTTTGCATCTCTCAAATACTTGTTTCAAGTGCATGATGTGTTTATCCCTATTCTTAGAGAAAATATTTATATCATCAATGTATATAATAATACACTTACCTATGAGGCCTTGGAATTCATTATAAATTTATATTTGAAAGGTTACACCTGTATTGATTAATCCAAAGGGAATTATTTTGTAGGAAAAAGTGCACCACTTAGTATTAAATGCAATCTTCATTATATTTTCCTTGTTCACTAGCACCCAATTATACCCTAAAAATCCATCAATAAAATACATCATAGAAGAACCAAAAATAATTTGGATTACTTGATCAAGAGAAGGTATGGTTAATTATCCTTTTTAGATGCTCTATTCATATTTATAAAGTTAATGCATAATCTAATTTTACCATTTTTCTACCTAAGTCATACTAAGTTAGCTACCCAAGTGGAGTTTCTAATGGGAAGCACTATCTTGGCATCTAGTAACTTCTTGACTTCTTTGTATATCATTGGTTCTAGGATAGGGCTGAATAGCCTTTATTTTTTCCTAAATGGTGTGTAGGCTTCCTTTAATGATACAGTGTGGGTTATGACCTTAAGATAAAAGATCTTCAAGTCATCATAGGACCATGATGTCACATCCCTATACTTATTCAATAAATATTTGGATCTCTTAATTTTGATGCTTGTGTAGGCTCTACCAATGTTCACTAGTTGAGTTTGAACTTGGGAACCTAGGTCAATTACATTGTAGTCCTTCCCATCCACTTTGGGAATCTTGATAGTCTCAGCTAGTCTGTCTAAATCAAATATTCTTTCTAAGGTTATCATTCCTTTAGGGATATTATTGTCACATAATTGAATGACCTTGTCATCAGAGGCATTTTCATTGATCTCATTAATGATGTGAGCCTAAAGTAGTCTTGAGCTAGTCATTAAGTCCATGATCTATTGGTCATCACTTAATACTTGTAAGTGGTTGACATTATCTAGCACTAAGGGACATGAGACTAATTCAATGATAATTCTTTGTAACTTGGAACTTTGATTAGTCATAAGTTTAGTTGTAGCTAAGGCAAGTTCATCAATAACCTTATTTTCTTCCCTAGGAATTGACACAATATTGAAAGCATCAAACCATTCAATTAAGTCCCATACTCTAAACTTGTACTTCTTAATATAGGATAGCCTATGTTGATATTTACTTTTGACCTGATTAACTACTAGTTCTTAATCACCAAAACCTAATAGTTCCTTGTGTTAGGAAATTTTGGATATCTAGATAAGAAATATTACTCTAAATAAATAAATCAATGCAAAATAAACATAAAAGAGGAAATATGTAGATAATACAAGGAGACACAAGATTTAATGTGGTTCACCAAATGTGGGCTACATCCACCAAAAATAGCTAGTATTTATTATTGAGTCCAGTTAAAATCTTGTCACTCTCATAGTGTTGCCACTATTATTAGACAATCACCATTACAATGAGACACACCTCACATCTCTTAGGGTTTTTTGTCATTTTTGGGGAAACAAAGAAAACCAATCTAACTATATTATTAGACCTATGACCTAATAATGAATGTCTTAGATTTCATAATGCATAAATACATAGAAAATGTGGCTTTTAAGGGCACTAACCCTAACCCCTATTGAGGCATGTGGCCCTTGAATCCCCCAACAGGGGGGACATCCTCTTAGACCCTACAAGGGGGGAGAATCAACCCCCATCAGTATGAGTATTAACTAATAATATTTGGCTCCACAACTAACACCTTGACCATGTGTTTGATTGTAAATTTTAATCCAAGAATAAGTGCTTCATACTCTATAATATTATTAGTGCATGATAATTTGATTTTATCAGAGACATTGTATTCCTTCTCTATGGGATTGATTAACACCACCCCTACTCTAGAACTTGATTTTCACCTAGAACCATCAAAATATAGCTTCCATAATCTATGCATGGTATGAGATGTTTTAGAGTTACATACCTTTGGGGTGTCAAGAGTGTAAAAACCTAGATCTAAGTTAACCATGTTGACCTTCTCATTAGGTGCATTATACTTGGTGATCATATGATTCATCTTGACTCCCTTTCTATCTGATCTGATTAGGAACTCCTTTTCATGGTAACCACATGTGTGAATATCCAATAGACATGTATCCATTTAGATATCTACTCTAGTCTATACTTAACAACATTCCATAAGCATCAAGTATGTCTAACACTTGGATGCCAATGAATTGTTGGATCTTTGGTTTAGTAATAATATGCATGTGAGCATTCAATAATTTACAATGTTCACCAATTACATTGACTCTTTATTTATCTAATTGAGTTATAACTCTATCAGATTTAATGGGAGTTAAACCGAGTTATTCAGAAATACCTTTATGCATAATATTTTTAGATACACTAGAATCTAACAAAAAAATTATTCAAAAGCTTTCCAAAGATCCTGACTATAAGTAGGAAAGGGTAAACATCTACCTTACTTTTGTGGATTGCAATTTTAACATGTGAAAACTTTTATGGTTTACTAAGATTATTAGACAAAGATTCTAACAAAAAATCCTTATATTCTTTAATCTAAGTCATCTCATGTAAACTAATATTAGCTTTGATCCTCTTCATGTCCTCCACTATATTATATCCAATCTGATTGGAATAATTAGATGTATCAACATTGGGTTTAGAGTTACTTCCCTTAGGAGGATCTATATTGTTGTCTAATGTAGTATTAGGAGGAGTGTCAAAATTATTTGGAGTAGTTGAGGTAGTTAAAGGTTTTTTATACTACCTATTTCCCAAAGGATAGGTATTGTTTAGATATTGTTGAAAAACATTAATCTCCTCAAGGATGTCCTTAGACTCATTCTCTTATTGAAATGGTAACTTGAATATCTCCATTGTGAGAGTTGAATCAATAGATTTAGATGACCTTAAATAACTTGAGGAATCTACACCATTATCTTTATTAGGGACAACTTCAAATGTATCTAAATCTTCTTTAAAATCTTCAAAATCATTGCAATATTATAGACATTATAATTCACCATGTCTTAAAGTACAATGAATTCTAAAATAATCAGGCATAGCTATATCACTAAGATTTATATCAGGTTCATTATTATCAGTATATGACTCATTATTATGGATATTATTGATTTTATTTTGATATCTATTTGAAGGCCTATTAAATATTTGGAAAGAGAAGTTCCTATTTGAGATTTCCCTAGTATGGCCAACATTCTTTTGCAAATAAAAGAAATTAGTGCTTAAATTTTAAACCATATTTAAGATATATTCATTTTCAATATTAGGTGCCTCATAATTATGAACTTGAGTATTACTACTAGCTACATACATGAAATATCTTTGGTCTTATGGACTAGATCGACTTGAAATGTTCAAGAATCCTAGATTTTGGCCAAGATGTGCATGATTTAAAGGAAATTGTTTTAGAATTGGAAGATGATTTAAAGTAGGCATATTTTTATTGGCATTAGATTAATGTTGGGGATATTATATTCCATTTGGCCTTGTGGTTGCATTTAGTCATTAATGATCATAGATTTAGCATAATCTAAGGCTAATGTATTAATGACTTGAGTAGATCTTTTGAGAAACACATAAGTCATGGGAACTGGGGCATCATTTTTAATATCTAAGGCTAAAGCCTCATTAGGTCTATAAGGAGCTATGGTTATGCTTAGCATATTTTATAATTTAGCATTAAAGGCTTTTATGGGCTCACTAAAATCTCTTTTAACTATAGTAAACTACTTATATAAAATTCATGGACTAATGATTTTACCAAATTGATCAATAAAGATTCTATTATTATCATTCTAACTAGCTATGTAATTCTCTAAAATGTTGAGAAAGCATTCATATACAACATATTTAAAAGTAAATGTAAATAATTGACATGTTACATCTTCATGACCAACATTCAAATTTATTAAAGAAGTTTTGAAGGAGTTAATGTTTTATTTAGTAATTATAACACCAATAAGACTAAAAGTAGGAAAATACTTTTCAAGATTATGAGGAAGGTCATGTACCACACTTGACACATTGATTGAAGAACAACCTAGCCAAGCCATACCTTGATAAGGATTAAAAATAAGAGCACCTTGAATTGATGAAGTTGGTTAAGACTTTGAAAGTATATGCTTACCTTTGTCTCACTTAGATCTCCTTTGAATCTCTAATGAAATAAGAGGAACCTGTATCTCTGAATGTGACATGGTTTTTATCCTTGGAAATTCCAAATTGAAAGATTAGAACCCTATTTGAAATGTGATGTGTAAATCTTATCTTTGAAAATAATAATGATTAGACTTACACATTAAGCAAAATTTTCACAAATTTGTATAAAGAATAACAAAATACAATAGTATATAACTAAATTTTCTCAAATATATGCCCAAATACATGAATATGGATGATATTTACATGTCTAAGCTCAAATAAACTAAAATTTGTGAATGATCTATTAATCTTTGAATAAAATAGGTATTACTAATCTCAAACTTGTTGGATTCATATATCTCAAGCTATCTTTACCAAAATTACTCATGGATCTTTAAAGGATACCTATCTTTATCTAAATAAACACAAAGATTAGTATAAAACCATTAAGATCAATAATATACACAAATAAGATAAAATAAACATAAACATGCAAAAAATACATTAATATTTGAACATAATTCACCAAAATTAGTAAATATGTTATAAATATACAAATATCTAACTAAGACCTCCTTCTAACGCCATTAGAATGTGTATACCTATTGATGCCTAAAAATGTATCACAAGTAGTTCTTTAGTGTTTAAGAAACACTACTCATTTATGAATTCAGAGAATCTAATGCATTAGTTACAAGTTGTGAAAATCTTATTATCTTTGATGAAATAAAGGTAAAACAAGTATATTATTTCATAAATTTATATTAGTTGGTGGTTGGGAACCATCGTGGCTTAATAGTTGATCTCTAATCTTAAAGATGATCTATACTATTTAAAGTGAAGTATGCTCAAAACCTAAGTATAAATCTAAACTAAGATGAATATAGATAATGAAACTGATCTAAGATGAATTGATAAAAAAGGGGAAAAGGAAGGGTAAGATAGAAATGAAAGGTGTTGTTGATCTCTATTTCAAAAACAATGACAAAGTTCCAATTTCATCTAAACATGATTTTAACCAATGTATGACATGTAGTAGTTATTAGAGATATAGATTGTACCCTAGCGGTAGGAGTGTTCATTTCTAGCTTCCAAACTTAGCTCAACATGGGATTAACCCTAGGTTATGGGTATCCTATAATGGGGTCAGACATCTAGTATTTTTAATGAGGCTAGCTCCTCTGATGCATAATTTTAGCTCGTTCCCACTACTAAAACCTACTAATTACTAAGGAAAAGGGAGAGAGAGAGAGAGAGAGAGAGAGAGAGAGAGAGAGAGAGAGAGCATAAAAGGGAAATCTAAGCTAATAGTGGTTATACACCTAAATTATGGATTGATCTAGCTTGCATAACTCTTTAAACACTAATGAAATAAACACAACACTAGATCTAGGATTCCAAATATCAGTCATACATTAGTGTTTCATGAAGAGGTTCACCACATGATCTAAGCTGAGTGAAATTATAGAGTGGTATAGAAAAATACACTAACTAGTCATAGTATCCACATGCAAGATTCAATAAAGAAATATAAAACACTAAACATTACCTACATAACAAGATGAACTAGTACCTAGGTGAGATCATAATTTGACAAGGGAGAAACCTATACCAAATATGCAAATCCTACATGTACACACGATACCATATCAATGAAATCTAATATAGTCTTATATTCATCTCAAGATTTTACAAGCTCCACCTTGGCATAGTTTGGTCATGCCCAAGAGAGGGAGTAGAGAAAATACTATGAGGATCAACTTTTTGGCTCAAAATCTTCTTTATATAGTAGAAGAGATAAAGAGAGATGGGAAAAATTCATTAGAGAGTGTAGGATAGTCCTCAAGATTAAGAAGTGAGGTGACAACACTTGATTTCTTTTTGTTTACATACCTTGAGAAATGAATGAATCTCTTATCATCTCAATGATCCTCAAAATCCTCTCTTTGGCTAAGAGATCCCACTATAAGATAAGGGATTATTATGAATAGTGTCAAAGTCTATTTGAATGGAAACAATAGCCTTAATTTCTTCTCTAACTACTAGCTTTCCACCTTGGGACCTTAATCCCACTTGATGTGTTTATGATGATAAAATCCTTGAATATTGATATTGATAATGTTATGCTATGAATGGTGGTTAGTACCTACTTTATCGATGATGGGCCCCTTTGCATTTATCACATATTTTTTCCATTTCCATATGTAGATAATAGGTTCATCTATAGGTAGAAAACCAATCTAAGGACATTGGTTTTCCTATAGTTATCCATACTTTGCTTGATGCTTAGTCTCATTTAGCCACCACTTATCAACCTTTGATCTATATTAGGTATAAAATACCTAATCTATCTCTATAGATCTCTGCTAGTAATGCTTAGTCCTTAATTTTTATCTTGGTCCAACTTAGGTTGAGCTTGAGCTTGGTTTCATGTATTTTTCATTAGTTCAGGTCCATTCATTTTCTTTCCCTGAGTCAAACTACTCTATTGATCTTAGTCAAAAATGTCCCAGCTTGATCATTTTCATATTAGTTATAAACAATCCAACATGACACTATTAACATTTTGACCTATTCTCACTCTATTGATCTTGATCTGTATGATCAAGCACCATCCATCAATCTTACCCAAACTTGTCAACTTTGTCCACACTAGCACCATGTGTCAAACATGCATTTGATTTTAGGATCCACTATCAGTCTACTAGCTCCCATGCTTACACCATATGGTATCTCCTTAGCTCATTGACTCTCTAAATCTATGTACATTCCATTGATCTACCTTTGTATGCTCAAATACACTCTATTAGATCTTCTTGAATCCACTAACTTTCTATTTTTGATTCATCATTGGATCATTTGTACAATTGAATACCGATCATTGATCCTATTTTTTAAATTATAATGACTACTTCATAAGCTCAAATTTTGATGTCTGTGTAACCATATTTGATGTCTTCATGAATGTATTTTATTTTTGTGCAATCATAATTAGGATATTTGAACTCTAATGGTTAATTTTTGGGGATTGAACTTAATGTTTGTGCACTTGTCAATTGAAATTTGTGGGAACTACAATGACGTATGTGTGACCATCAATCTCTAGACCCTGATGGATGACTATTGATATTTATTTTTACACTTGTGTAAATGTCACTCTGTTGGATCACAAATTTCTTAGGATATTTATTTTGGACCATTTGATAGGTGATATTTAATTTGAAAAGGATCCAATTGAATCACAACTTCATGAAAAACATGAAAATTATTGTAAAAATTATTGTAATATGTACATGGCTATGATTTACAAGTATCTTCCAACTTTATTTTGTGCATCTTGAATATTTGAAGCATACTTTCCTTTTATTAACATCTCTCCTCTAAAGCTATGATAAATTAGATGATCATGTCTTCTTGGGGGAGAAAACAGTTCCTCTAATACCAATTTTAGGTGCATGAATTATATACATGAGTCCAAGACCCAATCATACTCCTTCCAAATTCATGCACTTTTCATGGATAGCTTTAGTTCTTCCTCATTCATAAACTATTGATCATGAACATATAGACCAAATTGAGGAGTTTCCTTTGACATATCTGTAAGGTTGACCTCTAAGGGAAATGGACCTAATCTTGTGAGTTATTTAGGCCATTTGAGATCATTCTCAGCTTCCAAGATTATAGAGATGTCTAGAGTTGGAGAGAAAAGTTTATAACCATGTTTGAAAAGCTCAAACATGTCATCTCCTAAGAGAAAAACTGCCTCTTACTTGATGATAGCACTCATTTTATCATGTAATGGACCACATTCACATAAATAAAAACTTGAATGAAAGATATCAAACAAATCAAAATATTTATTCTCATGAAGTTGTGATTCAATTAGATCCTTTTCAAATTGAATGTTAGAAGCAAGTATATCAATTTTTTGACCACAAACATGAGGTTGTAAGCCTCCTTTTAACATCTTATATTGGTCAATCAACAATACTTAATTTTAAATATCAAGTTGATGACTTAGCATTCTCTTAATATCAATTGGTTCTTCACCTACAAACTCTTATCCTTCATGATAAATGGTAAATTTTATGTTATCAAGTAAATCATGCAAAACATTATCAACTTGTCCAACTAGGACATATTTCTCTTATACATTAGTATCTTCTTCCTTATGTACTTCTTCTTGTATGTTTATCTCAACCTCTACCTTAGTTTTATCTTACATTTGTTCCATATTTTCATCATCATGGAAAAAAAGGCATGTTTGTCCTTTCCAAGAGGTGTCCCAATCATGATTTATTCTTCTTGGTCACCCAAGTCACATTCATTTGCTACTTATTTAGCTACATCTTCTTGGTTTTCCTCAAAAAGGAGACACTCTTTATCAAAGAGTGGCATATCAGATCTTTAAAAATATTCAACAATATTATATAGGTCCAAAGAGGTTACCATAGGTACCTAATTTTTCTCCTGAAGTTTTTATTTTTGGATCACCTTCACCTCCTCTTCCCATTTATTTGCCTCTTGAATGGCTATCCATGAAGGAAAGGCTCTAGGATTTTGAGGGAAAAGGGTTAGAGGTTACATGGCCTCTTGTTTGACTTACATAATCACCACTTCCTCCTTTTTCCTACTAATTTTAATGGGTTTTGAAGATGGAAATCACCTAGGTTCCTACAGAGGGGAGAAATGGAATTGAGTGACCTTGGATTTTCTTGAATGCATGATTTGGTTCCAAAATGGGAAAGATAGATGTTCTCCTTTGACCTTTAGATTTTAATTGTCCTCCTCTTTTCTTGTCTTCATCTCTAACTCTTTGATTTGCCTCTCAATATTCTCTTGTAATATCTCCTCTTTAAGGTGGTTAATTGCTTTATGAAGATAGATAACACAAGAAGAATCATAAGGAGGGATGAGATAGGTTTGTATAGGTTTAAATCCTTCTTTAACTTGGGTCCTAAAATCCATTTTTTCCTCACTTTGCCTACCCCATGACTTCACCACTTGGTTCCAGCTTGGAACCTTAATGGAATGCATAAGGGGTTCTTGAGGAAGGATGGAGTCATGGACCCTAATAGTAGGCTATTTCACAAAAATATCCTTCTTTTATTCATATCTCTCTTAGATATATTTCCAAGGAGGAAAGGTCTAAGGAACATATGAAGAAATTGTAACATTCAAAGGGTTACCTAGAATGGTCTCTTGAGGAAGAATGGGTGGCACATAAGAAGGTTGAGGTGGTTTATATGTAGGAAAATAAGTTTGGTGAGGTTGGACCTACTATTCCTCAAGGCATTTTAGATTGTCCTCAATTTTTTGAATGTAACCACCTACATCCATCATCTCACCTATTAGATTATTCTAGTTTTCTCTCTCAATAGGTGCCCATCCTTCTTTAATTCACTGCAATGACTCTCTCACATGATGGACCTAATGAGGAGGGAAATTTTGTCCATAATAATTTTGTGATGCCAACTCTAGTGCATGATTTTCAAGGCATATTAAATTCTACTTAAGTGTTGGTATAGATGGCTCATGATAGGGTTGATGACGAATAGTATTATGATAGGATTGTTACTCATATGGAGGATTAGGGAAATAATATTCCATATATGACTAAAATAGGTCCTCATATTGTTGGTGAGGATCATTAAGAAGGTAAGATATATTACCTTGACAATAAGTATCATGAGAAATTTTTTAAGGTTCTTCATAGTTTTGACAAAAATCTTGGTAAGGCTAATTAGACTCAAATGGATCATGAGGATCATATTAGGGATACTAATAAGGAGGTGGATAATATTAATATTCCCCATAAATATTCATATTGACCTCATATATCAAATGAGATGTATAAATTGACTAAAATTATCAATGAGGCATACATGGTCTGCTCATAACCAGAAGCTTAAATTATAGTCACCATTAGTGCTAATTTGATTGCTTCCAAGATCTGATCTAAGGAAAGACACACCAAGATCTTTCCACTCTTTTAGACCTTTGTCCCACTAAGTGTGATATAATTGTTAGAGATATATATTTCACCCTATCTATAGGAAGGAGTGTTTAGGTTCTCCTTCCAAACCTAGTTCAACATGGGACTAACCTGACTATGGGTATCCTATAATGGGGTTAGACCTGAAGGATTTTTTATGAGGATAGATCATTTAATGGATGATTTTAGCTTGTTCCCACTACTAAAACCTACTGATTACCATAAAAAATGGAGAGAGAGAGAGAGAGAGAGAGAGAACATGAAAAGGAAACCTAAGATAACAATGGTGATGCACCTAAATTATGGTTTGATCCACCCTTCTTTACTCTTTAAACACTAATGAAACAAGCACAACACTAGATCTAGGATTCCAAATATCTATCATACATCAATGTTTTATGAAGAGCTTCACCAAATGATTTAAGCTAAGGGAAATGATGGAGAGGTTTATATCAAGACACTAACCAATCACAATATTCACATGTGGGCTTCAATCAAGAGATGTAGAACACTAAACATGACCTGCATAACAAGATGAACTAGTAACTAGGTGAGATCATAATTTGACAAGGGAGAAACCTCTACCACATATGAAAATATGACAGGTACACACTATACCATAATAATGAAATCTAAAATAGTCTTTTATTCTTCTCAAAACATTACAAGCTCCATCTTGGTAGAGTTTAGTCATGCCCAAGAGAGGGAGTAGAGAAAATACCAAGAGGATCCATTTGTTAGCTCAAAAGCCTCTATATATAGTATAAGAGAGAAAGAGAGATGGAATAAATGCATTAGAGAGTGGTATAAAGTCCTTGAGATAAACAAGAGAGGTGATAACACTTGATTGTTTTCTATTTGCACGCCTTGATTAATGAATGAATCTCTTATCATTACATGAAAGATCCCACTAGAAGATAAAGGCTTATTATACAGAGTACCAAAGTCAATTTGAATGTAAATAATGCCCTTAAATACTTCTCCAACTACCATCTTTCCACTTCAAGACCCTAAGTCCACTTGACGTTTGCATGAGGATCAAATCATCAAATCTTGATATTGATAGTTTTGTGCCATAAATGGTGGTTAGTACCTACTTTATCGATGATGGGCCCATTTTAATTTATCACATATTTTTTCCATTTCCACATTTATATCATAGGCTCATTTATAGGTAAACACCCAATCTAAGGCCATTAGTTTTCCTATAGTTATCCATACTCTACTTTTTTCTTGGTCTTATTTAGCCACTACTTACTAACCTTTGATCTATATTAGGTCTAAAGGACCTAATATATCTTTATAGAGCCCTACTAAGAATGTTTGGTACTTATTATTTATCTTGGTTCAACTCAAGTCAAGCTCGAGATCAGTTCCATGTATTTTTTTCTAGCTTTGGTCCATTCATTTTCTTTGCCTGAGTCAAACTACTCTATTGACATTAGTCAAACATTTTGTAGTTTGATCCTTTTCTCATTGGTTGTCAAAAATCCAACTCAGATCCATTGACATTTTGACCTATGCTCACTCTATTGATCTTGATATATATGATAAAGCACCATCCATTGATCTTACCCTTGACTTGTCAACTTTGTCCATGTTGGGGCCATGTGTCAAATGCATATTTGATTTCAGGATCCATTATCAATCTTCCAACTCTCATGCTTATACCACATGATAGTTCCTTGGCTCATTAATTATTTAACTCGACTCACATGTCATTGATATACTTTTCTACTCTCAAATGTGCTTTGTTAGATCTGCTTGGACCCACTGACCTATTAATCACCACTCATCATTAGATTGTCTATATGATTGAACATTGACTATTGATCCTATTTTTTGAATTTCAATGGCTATTTTATGCACTCAAATTTTGATGTCCACACAATTGTATGTGATGTCTACATTAATGTATTTGACATCTATGTGATTGTCTCTAGGATATTTAAACTCCAATGGTTATTTGTTAGGCATTGAATTTTAAATTGATGCACTCATTAATTGACATCCATGTGAATTTTAATGATGTCTAACTGAACATCAATATTTATACCCCAATGGATGACTTTTGAGCTTTATTTTGAAACTTGTACAGGCATCACTCTGTTGGATCACAAATTTTCTAGGCCATTTATTATAGATCTTTTATTGGACATTTGTTGCAAGATTTATGTCTCATCCACTTTATCTAAAAGAATTTGTTTCTATCTCTTTTTCATCAGACAAAATGTCTATGGAAATTGTCACAAGATAATTGTCCAAAATAATTGAGTCTACCTTATCTTTTCCTTGGACAATTTATTACAGATACAATATCCAAAAGAATTTATGTCTTCAAGATTTATGCTTGTAGACAAAATGTCTGAGAGAAATGATCTCTTTAGGGAAATCATCATGAGATAATTTTCCTAAAAGAATTCATACTTAGATTCTTTATCAACCTTTTGATTTGAACAACACTTGTGACCCTTCAAAACTTTTGTTTAAGACACTTTGATAAAGAATGACCCTTCAAGAAAACTTTTTGGATAATTTTCCCAAAATAATTACATTTCAAGATTTTTAATTAGGGCACTTTCATGAGAAAAATACCTTTTAGTATTTTTGTATAGGACATTTTATAAAAGCACTAGTCCTTCAAAACATTGTCTTGGTCACTATCCCAAGAGAAATGAACCTTCAAGCTTTTTGTTTGGTCCACTTTTTCAAATAATTATCCCTTAGGAAAAGTGTTTTGGACTAATTTCCCCTAAAGATACCCATTAGAAATTTTAACAAACATTTTACCCAAAATAAGTATGCCTTCAGAAAAATTTTGCATATAATTTTATCAAAAGAAATCAGACACTTGGTTTTTGATGTGGATAATTTTCTTGAAATAATTAGGTCTATGGTAAAATTATTGTAGAACTTCTACCCAAAAGAAATAAAGTGGAGAAATTTCTCTGGAGGAATTATGCCTTGTAATGTTTATTAGAACCTTTGTGTGGAATAATTTATCCAAGAGAAATATGAATGCAAATCTACTTGGACTTTTTTTCTTTGTAATATTAAACCCCTTTCAAATCCATTTTAGATCTACTACTTCATATGAACTCTACTCAATTTTTCAAATCTTGGTATGTGGGCCAAAAATGGCCATTAGTAGCATAAGTTAAAATCCTACCACACATTATGCAAACATCTAAGGATGGTATGAAAAGATGAAAATAAGAAAAATATTTACTTTAGTAATTTCAACCCTGTAAGTAAATATCATTATCCTAGATACAAGAAGAGTAAAGAAAGTGCAGTAAACCTAATCTAGCATTAGCATTAACTATCAACTCTGTATTTAAAGATGCATATCCAAAATTCACAAAAACCATTCAAATATGAGAATAAGACCAAACAAATGAGAAAGAAACCATGATAACAATTCACACAACCAATTGTGGACAAACTCTGCATAACTCCTTGATTTGTATTAATTTTCTCAAATGTTACAAAATAGTTTTTGGCTCCAAAAAATCTCTCTTTTAATAAGGCATATTAGTTAGTCTTGTCAAATATAAAAGACAACTATTCTTTTATAATTATTTGAGCATGTTTTAGACATTCTAAAAAAACTAACCTATAGGTAATGTGCTTTAAAAATTGCACATACCTTTACAAAAAATTAATATTATATTTTAAAATATTGTACATGCTTAGTTACAAAAATAATATTCTTAATTAAATTAACTTGAAGACCCTTTTGCTGATGTAGTCCCTTGTTATTTTTATAAGGTCTTGATTTCTATTTGAAATTTCTCATCAATTAGCTTCAAATTGAACATAGGATCCATAAAGAGTTCATCTTCTTGATCTAATTACCTTTCAAGATTTTTAGTTAGGGCACTTTCATGAGAAAAATACCTTTTAGTATTTTTGTATAGGACATTTTATAAAAGCACTAATCCTTCAAAACATTGTCTTGGTCACTTTCCTAAGAGAAATGAACCTTCAAGCTTTTTGTTTGGTCCACTTTTTCAAATAATTATCCTTTAGGAAAAGTGTTTTGGACTACTTTCCCCTAAAGATACCCATTAGAAATTTTAACAAACATTTTACCCAAAATAAGTATGCCTTCAGAAAAATTTTGCATATAATTTTATCAAAAGAAATCAGACACTTGGTTTTTGATGTGGATAAGTTTCTTGAAATAATTAGGTCTATGGTAAAATTATTGTAGAACTTCTACCCAAAAGAAATAAAGTGGAACAATTTCTCTGGAGGAATTATGCCTTGTAATGTTTATCAGAACCTTTGTGTGGAATAATTTATCCAAGAGAAATATGAATGCAAATCTACTTGGACTTTTTTTCTTTGTAATATTAAACCCCTTTCAAATCCCTTTTAGATCTACTACTTCATATGAACTCTACTCAATTTTTCAAATCTTGGTATGTGGGCCAAAAATGGCCAATAGTAGCATAAGTTAAAATCCTACCACACATTATGCAAACATCTAAGGATGGTATGAAAAGATGAAAATAAGAAAAATATTTACTTTAATAATTTCAACCCTGTAAGTAAATATCATTATCCTAGCTACAAGAAGAGTAAAGAAAGTGCAGTAAACCTAATCTAGCATTAGCATTAACTATCAACTCTGTATTTAAAGATGCATATCCAGAATTCACAAAAACCATTCAAATATGAGAATAAGACCAAACAAATGAGAAAGAAACCATGATAACAATTCACACAACCAATTGTGGACAAACTCTGCATAACTCCTTGATTTGTATTAATTTTCTCAAATGTTACAAAATAGTTTTTGGCTCCAAAAAAACTCTCTTTTCATAAGGCATATTAGTTAGTTTTGTCAAATATAAAAGACAACTATTCTTTTATAATTATTTGAGCATGTTTTAGACATTCTAAAAAAACTAACCTATAGGTAATGTGCTTTAAAAATTGCACATACCTTTACAAAAAAATAATATTATATTTTAAAATATTGTACATGCTTAGTTACAAAAATAATATTCTTAATTAAATTAACTTGAAGACCCTTTTGCTGATGTAGTCCCTTGTTATTGTTATAAGGTCTTGATTTCTATTTGAAATTTCTCATCAATTAGCTTCAAATTGAACATAGGATCCATAAAGAGTTCATCTTCTTGATCTAATTACCTTTCAATATTTTTAATTAGGGCACTTTCATGAGAAAAATACCTTTTAGTATTTTTGTATAGGACATTTTATAAAAGCACTAGTCCTACAAAACATTGTCTTGGTCACTTTCCTAAGAGAAATGAACCTTCAAGCGTTTTGTTTGGTCCACTTTTTCAAATAATTATCCTTTAGGAAAAGTGTTTTGGACTAATTTCCCCTAAAGATACCCATTAGAAATTTTAACAAACATTTTACCCAAAATAAGTATGCCTTCAGAAAAATTTTGCATATAATTTTATCAAAAGAAATCAGACACTTGGTTTTTGATGTGGATAATTTTCTTGAAATAATTAGGTCTATGGTAAAATTATTGTAGAACTTCTACCCAAAAGAAATAAAGTGGAACAATTTCTCTGGAGGAATTATGCCTTGTAATGCTTATCAGAACCTTTGTGTGGAATAATTTATCCAAGAGAAATATGAATGCAAATCTACTTGGACTTTTTTTCTTTGTAATATTAAACCCCTTTCAAATCCCTTTTAGATCTACTACTTCATATGAACTCTACTCAATTTTTCAAATCTTGGTATGTGGGCCAAAAATGGCCAATAGTAGCATAAGTTAAAATCCTACCACACATTATGCAAACATCTAAGGATGGTATGAAAAGATGAAAATAAGAAAAATATTTACTTTAATAATTTCAACCCTGTAAGTAAATATCATTATCCTAGATACGAGAAGAGTAAAGAAAGTGCAGTAAACCTAATCTAGCATTAGCATTAACTATCAACTCTGTATTTAAAGATGCATATCCAAAATTCACAAAAACCATTCAAATATGAGAATAAGACCAAACAAATGAGAAAGAAACCATGATAACAATTCACACAACCAATTGTGGACAAACTCTGCATAACTCCTTGATTTGTATTAATTTTCTCAAATTTTACAAAATAGTTTTTGGCTCCAAAAAAACTCTCTTTTCATAAGGCATATTAGTTAGTCTTGTCAAATATAAAAGACAACTATTCTTTTATAATTATTTGAGCATGTTTTAGACATTCTAAAAAAACTAACCTATAGGTAATGTGCTTTAAAAATTGCACATACCTTTACAAAAAAATAATATTATATTTTAAAATATTGTACATGCTTAGTTACAAAAATAATATTCTTAATTAAATTAACTTGAAGACCCTTTTGCTGATGTAGTCCCTTGTTATTGTTATAAGGTCTTGATTTCTATTTGAAATTTCTCATCAATTAGCTTCAAATTGAACATAGGATCCATAAAGAGTTCATCTTCTTGATCTAATTACCTTTCAAGATTTTTAGTTAGGGCACTTTCATGAGAAAAATACCTTTTAGTATTTTTGTATAGGACATTTTATAAAAGCACTAGTCCTTCAAAACATTGTCTTGGTCACTTTCCTAAGAGAAATTAACCTTCAAGCTTTTTGTTTGGTCCACTTTTTCAAATAATTATCCTTTAGGAAAAGTGTTTTGGACTAATTTCCCCTAAAGATACCCATTAGAAATTTTAACAAACATTTTACCCAAAATAAGTATGCCTTCAGAAAAATTTTGCATATAATTTTATCAAAAGAAATCAGACACTTGGTTTTTGATGTGGATAATTTTCTTGAAATAATTAGGTCTATGGTAAAATTATTGTAGAACTTCTACCCAAAAGAAATAAAGTGGAACAATTTCTCTGGAGGAATTATGCCTTGTAATGTTTATCAGAACCTTTGTGTGGAATAATTTATCCAAGAGAAATATGAATGCAAATCTACTTGGACTTTTTTTCTTTGTAATATTAAACCCCTTTCAAATCCCTTTTAGATCTACTACTTCATATGAACTCTACTCAATTTTTCAAATCTTGGTATGTGGGCCAAAAATGGCCAATAGTAGCATAAGTTAAAATCCTACCACACATTATGCAAACATCTAAGGATGGTATGAAAAGATGAAAATAAGAAAAATATTTACTTTAATAATTTCAACCCTGTAAGTAAATATCATTATCCTAGCTACGAGAAGAGTAAAGAAAGTGCAGTAAACCTAATCTAGAATTAGCATTAACTATCAACTCTGTATTTAAAGATGCATATCCAAAATTCACAAAAACCATTCAAATATGAGAATAAGACCAAACAAATGATAAAGAAACCATGATAACAATTCACACAACCAATTGTGGACAAACTCTGCATAACTCCTTGATTTGTATTAATTTTCTCAAATGTTACAAAATAGTTTTTGGCTCCAAAAAAACTCTCTTTTCATAAGGCATATTAGTTAGTCTTGTCAAATATAAAAGACAACTATTCTTTTATAATTATTTGAGCATGTTTTAGACATTCTAAAAAAACTAACCTATAGGTAATGTGCTTTAAAAATTGCACATACCTTTACAAAAAAATAATATTATATTTTAAAATATTGTACATGCTTAGTTACAAAAATAATATTCTTAATTAAATTAACTTGAAGACCCTTTTGCTGATGTAGTCCCTTGTTATTGTTATAAGGTCTTGATTTCTATTTGAAATTTCTCATCAATTAGCTTCAAATTGAACATAGGATCCATAAAGAGTTCATCTTCTTGATCTACTAAATTCTTGAGATATTTATTAGCCCTTTCTAATGCTTCCTTGATGCTTCTAGCCTCTATAATATTCTCTTTTACTGTAAAGATCATCTCTATGACCTTGGTGTTATCAGATCACATCTTCCCCTAGCTCTAACATTTTACTTCATGCATGATTTGATTGACCCTATGTTTGTGTTCATCATCATTTATTAGGCCAGTTAAGCCAAGTATAGTGGAGCCCTTGATTATGCTTCCCAATATGTGTTCCATTTTGTTCTACATCTACATGTCATCCTCAAGAAGGCTCTTTAGGTTCTTAGACTAGGCATTTAAAATTTTGATCTTGGCTACTAGTAATCCCATAGCTATGTTCAGGTGGGTCATTATCTAGTCTTTAAATCAAGGGTTTTATCTTCAACTAAGATATTGATAAAATCCTTGATTTTGCCTCTTGAGCTCTACCATTGGTATGTTAGGCCCTTATCTATGGCATCCTAATAAATTGACACACTTTGTCTAGACTTTTTTGACTTTAGAGAATTAAACATATCATACAAGGTGTCTTCAAACATTTTGATCATTGTATCTAAGACTGATAAGACTAAATTTGTTTCCAAGTTTTCCTTTTGATGTTGTATGCTTTTGAGAGTATCTTGAAAATTTTATGCTTGTGATTGGGCTAATTCAAGTAGATTATCCTAAAATATCAGAGTCTAACCAAGATTTTGTCCCCCTAGTGGAATCAATCAAATAAAAGGTTCCACTTTCTAGAAAGTGAACTCCTCTTCACCAACCATGACCTTCTTCTCATCCACTCTCTATAAACTAGTAGTAATTGGGTCAAATTTGACACCAAATAAAGAATGTCTTACTTTTGGAGTTGAAGTGTCCATTTGTGCTCCACTTGATTCTCTTAGAGTATCCATCCTTTTCTCTTCTTCCTTTTGTAATGAAACTATCCATGGCTTTAGATCTTCAAGCACAGGGATATTAATGGCCTTCATCAAAGCCCAAAAATGTTGCATAGTAATTATTTTCTATAATTTTACATAGATGAACCATTGATGGTCCATAAATAAATTTATATTCAATAAAATAGGTTAACTTCACTCAAAGTATGGGTGAAAGTCACTTTATGCCTCTTAGTCAATATTGGGACCATTTCCAACTTAGCCTTTCTTTTAGGGGTATCCATATGAACCAGGTCCAATATTTCTTTCCACTTTTGTTCTTTTGTTTCTTCCATTTGTTCATCTTCCTCATCAGACCCATAGGCACTAGACAACATCTTCAAATCATATTTAATTATCTCCCTAGGTTTTAATGCTACTAAGTGAATATCTTCAATTGTTGATCCATATTCCTCAACCTGGGTGGAAGATGATGTTATCTCATTAAGCCTCCTTTATTTTCACCTTTTCTCAATTTGTGCCTCAGTCTTAGATTTTTTTTATGATTGGGATAGAGGAGGTCTATAAGGTGAACTACCTAACAAGTGAGGCCCTAATTTTCATGTGTCATCACTTCCCTATTCCTCTCTTATCATCCTAGTTTTCAGAATGGTGTTTTATTTATTCAATCTCCCTATGACCTCAAAGAATGAAGATGACTTTCTGTACATTTGGTCATAAGGGCTAGACTAGTGCTCATAAGACACATTCATTTATTTGGCCTTCAATTGTCCTTTAACCCTATCTTTGGGATCCCACTACCTTATCTCATCCAATTGTAAATCGAAAGATGTCTTATGTCTAGATGTTGCTTCAACATTTTCTTATTTTTTTAATATGTTCCTCCTAATAGTTATTTGGAGGTTGTGTAGGAGCCCTTTATTCTTGATTTTCCATAAACTATAATATATATATATATAACACATTCATTTATTTGGCTTTCAATTGTCCTTTAACCCTATCTTTGGGATCCCACTACCTTATCTCATCCAATTGTAAATTGAAAGATGTCTTGTGTCTAGATGTTGCTTCAACATTTTCTTATTTTTTGAATATGTTCCTCCTAATAGTTATTTGGAGGTTGTGTAGGAGCCCTTTATTCTTGATTTTCCATAAAATATATATATATATATATATATATATACACATACATATATATATATATATATACATACATATATATATATACATACATATATATATATACATACATATATATATACATACATATATATATACATATATATATATATACATATATATATATACATATATATATATATATATATATATACATACATATATATATATGTGTATATATATGTATATATATACATATATATATATATGTATGTATATATATATATACATATGTATATATGTATATACATATATATATATGTGTATATATATATACACATATATATATATATGTATATACATATATACATATGTATATATATATATACATACATATATATATATATGTATATATATATACATATATATAGATATACATATACATATACATATACATATACATATATATATACATATATATATATATACATATATATATATATATACATATATATATATATATATGTATATATATATATACATATATATATATATATATGTATATATATATATATACATATATATACACATACATATACATACATATATATATATATATATATCATGGAATAATTGATACACTACCTCCTACTTTTCTAGCTTATTGGGAACATGGATGAAAAGCCTAATGGGTTGGCCCTAAATTTCTTCAATTTTAATGATGGTGTAATTTGGGTACATCCATATGGATCCTATGGAATTGATTGAATTTTTGATTAAGGGTATGACTCTTGACATTGGATTCTCATTGATTAGCTCAATTAGGGCTGAATAAACATAGTCATAAATAAAGTGGATGCAGTCCCTATATTAAAATATGTGAAACTTTGAATAATATTATGAAATTGTCTAAGTTCTATTGGGTGACCATTATCTAAGATTGGGAATCTTGGTTATGTCAAGATTGGCATATAGGAGGTATGAAATCATATATAATTGGGTTTTAGTCCTTTTCTTGACTACAAAAAAATATCTACTCAAACAGGTACTAATAACTTTACCAAGAGGAGGGGTGAGCTATTTCTCAATCATAAAATAGACTCAGGGCACCTAAATTTTATCCATATAATTAGTGGTTGAATTTACACATAACTTATTCATCATGGTCATGATCTTTCTTATTCTAGGTATAAATTGACCAATGGGTATGTTGTCATTGAAATCAAAAAACACTTGGTCTTCAGAATACAACTACAGGGAAAGGATGTTCTTTAAATCATTTTCCTTTTCCCAATTATTGATTGTGGTTAGGTCTACTTTGGTTTTATGTAGTTTGTAATAATTTTCAAATTCTACATAATAGATATAAGCTATATTTCTAAGTGTCCTCATTGATCAACATGCCTTTATCAATTTTACCATCCTTAAAAATATGATAGAGAATGTCCATGTAATGTAGTATCTTAGGTTATATTGTAGCATAATGGAGACCCATCATTTAAATGGAAACTATGTCATAGTAAAGTATATTTATCATCATATTCTTCTCTTCCTCCTGGGTGATGGCTAGATGTTCTTCAATGGTTCATAATAACCTTCACCAATTGTTGTCCCCTATGCTCAAAGTAGTGGCATCGCATCTATATCTTATAAGATTCTCCCTTCTACATCTGAGGTCAAATAAAATTCTATATCTTATTTTGAAATGACTCTCCAAGTTGTTGTTGGTGTTCTAGATTGTGTTCGCCATATGATTATTATTAATTTTAAAAGGGGAATTATGGATGTCATTGATGTTAGAGGATTAGGTAGGATTAATGGAGACAAGATCATGTTGTAAAGCTGCACAATGTAAAGTTATAATGCTTTTATAGTGACCATTTATGGACCAATTGAAGAATAATTAATAGAAGATCTATTATAAATTTTAAAAGCATCTTAAATATATGGTCTAAAAGTTTAGTTGAGAAGAAATAAGCTCAGAATTGATTTATCTTTGCTCTTGGACATTATAGGGTTTCTCAAATAAACCCTAAGGGTTTAAACCATGGAATTCATAAGTATGTTCTATTTTTATGTTGACTAGCTATAGATGGTAATTAATTACTTAAGTCTTCCTCATCATTGTGTAGCCCTTCCCTTTGACCAGGTAATTACCAACTCAAGTAATGTTCTAATACTTTATATTTCCTAAGATACTTAATATTTGTCCCAGCTTGATAAATGATTAGAACTTAATTATACATTGAAGATCCATCAAAGTGTATCAAATTTAATTTGTTAGAATCACCTTCAAGTAAATGCACCAATGACAATGGTCAAAATCATGGAGCTTTCACAATAAATCTATGGATTAGTTTCAAGTCAAATGTTTAAGGAATAACATGAGGATGTCAAGTGTCTCAATAGTGAGAACTAACAACAAAGGTGTAGAAGGCACATGAGGGTGCTAAGTGTCACATTCATGGGAGCTCATCATATATGAAGTTCAATCTTATCAAAATATTTAATGGTGAATGGGTTATCATTCAATAAAGATCTAATAGAGTGAGTGGACTCAATGGGATCAAGTACTTGATATTTAATGGCACATAGGCAAGTTAAAGATTGAGCTAGTTTGAAGAGATCAATAGAGCATATTCATTTCAAAGAATCATGAAGTAATGAGATGAGATTAAGAGATTGATTTTTAATGTTAGAAAGAGGTAAATTTTGTGAAACTTTGAATATCTAACAACATGTGGGATTTTAAATAAAAATATCTAATAGATGCATTCTAAATATGAAACACTAAATCTTGGAATCATACAAGGATCCAATGGAATGCATGAGCTTGTGAAAACATGATCTAACAAACACATTTTAAAGTTGAGAAAATTAAATGAAGATCATGAGAACATGGAACAAAACTTAAGATCAATGGTTAGTATTCAAAGTTTTGTTCATCAAAACGGTCAGTGGAGGAACATGCAGTTAAGCCATAAAATATGACATATAATAAAACTAATTTTGGTGATTAATCAAATTTTTGCAACATGACATATGCATTAAAACTAGATCCCAATATATGCTAAAAATAGTATTAAGACCAAGAATCATGGTGATGGAGAATGTGTTCAAGATGCCTTATTTTTCAATAACTATGAATTGAGTCCATAATTGGTGTGATGTGTTAGTAAACAAGTGTGAACATAGAAAATATGTCAAAATCTAGATCCAATTCTTATATATATGTCATCTAAGACATAGTAAAGGTTGTTGGAGCTATTTTTTCTAAAGAGAGTCAAATTGAGAGAGAGAGAGAGAGAGAGAGAGAGAGAGAGAGAGAGAGAGAGAGAGAGAGAGAGAGAGAGAGAGAGAGAGAGAGAGAGATTAATATTAATGAAGTGTGTCAAATATATAAATATAGAGACATAAAAATAGAGGGGAATAGTGAAAGATAAGAAAGAGATGAAGAATAGAGTTTGAGAAGTTATAGAATGGACTTGTAATAAAGAACTAGAATTGGATTCTATTATGAATCAATGTTATAAT
Source organism: Torreya grandis (assembly GCA_037957365.1). Classification (NCBI taxonomy): domain Eukaryota; kingdom Viridiplantae; phylum Streptophyta; class Pinopsida; order Cupressales; family Taxaceae; genus Torreya; species Torreya grandis. Next base: position 501,894 of record JARHVA010000908.1, on the reverse strand, counting down.
ATGGAGTTTTAGCTCCATAATTTGAATATAGATCTGATCTGTGGGTGCCATCAGATAAGCTAAGTTGATACTTAGCTATGGAGTTGGTGCTTCCTTAGAGTAGGTTCTCTTGAATTAGGGGATTGGTATCTTTTTAGGGTTGGTGACCTTAAACATTGTAACTAGTGAGGTTTTTGATTGTGAGGCTAGATTATAATAGTATATTCTAGCATCTATTCTTATGGTGGTTTTTCTCATATTGGGTTTTGCATGGTATATTTAGTTTTATGTATATTTATGTGTATGTGATATCTAAATATATATATAGTTTACATTAAAAGTTTCAAAAATGAATAAGTTAGTTAATATACTGATTCATCTCCCCTCTTAGTAGATTTTTGTGTTCTAATAATTGGTATAAGAGCCCTACTTCTTTAGAAGAAGCTTAATCATCTCAGGTAGATCTTAGATGGCAAACACAAATGGCTAGTCATAAGACTTTTCCTCAAATAAATCACCTCTTTTTGATGGATCAAACTATTCATTTTGGAGCATTAAAATGGAAGCATATTTATCTTCATTAGGTTTTAATGTACGGATGTCTATTGTAAATGGATATACAACCCTTTCTATAACTCCTACTAATCAAGCTTCAAATAAGGCATATGAGAGTAATGCTAAGGCAAATAATTTTATCCTTTGTGGATTATCTAATTTAGAGTTTTTTAAAGTGATGTATTTTCAAAATTCACAAGATATCAAGAACAAATTAAAGGTCATCTATGAAGGTGATGATAAATAAGGTAAAGTAGGCCAAGCTACAAACATTTAAAGGCAAGATTGGAAGCCTTAAAATGAATGAAGAAGATAAAATTGTAGACTACCTCCTTAGAGTAGATAAAATAGCCAATGCAATTAGTGGCCTTAGAGAAGAGATGATGTATCTTATCATTACCAAAAAGGTCATAATATCTCTACCATCAAGGTATGACTCAAAAATATATGCACTAGAGGATGTGAGATATTTTGATAAGTTCATTGTTGATGAGTTGTTTGGAACATTCATAGCCTATGAGATGAGAATGGGATAAATAGATATATTCAAGAGAGAAGTTACATTCAAAGCATCCAGACTATTAAAGGTATAATCACCTACATCTAAATCTAAGAATATTGATGATGAAGAAATCAACTTTTTCAGATGATTAAGTAGAGGGTTTGGAAAGTACAAAGGTAAGTTACCCTTTAAATGCTTTAAATATGGTAAGGTAAGACATTTTACTACTAAATTCCCTTATAATAAAAAGGATGGCTCTAAGTAAGAAGAAGATAGTGAAAATTTGAAAACCTACTACTTCAAGAAGAACTTATTTAAAAATAAGAAGGGTCTATATACAAGAAAAGATAGTGATTCATTATATGATACTAATAGTTGTAATGATGACCATGACTATGCCTTTGTGGCTGAGGAAAATGAAGTCTTATTCATGACATTAGGATCAACTTCTATACATAAATAAGAAGTTGAAGACTTCTATACATTTGTGCTTTAGATGAAATTGACAAGCTGAGAAAAAAGAACTCAAAATAGAAGGTTGGACAAAATGAGATTGAAAAAGTCTCCAAAATTCTTGAAAAATCTGATTAGATGGTGGTTAAAATAAATACACAAGTTTAATATTCCAAAATAATATAAGATGTAGTCAAACATAAAATATAATCTAAATCTGATGAGTGTATGAAGTTAGAAGTAGAAATAATGGCTTTGAGAAAAGAGCTTGAGGAAGCTAAAGAATAAATAGGCAAAGGTCTAAATCTAAAAGGAGGATCAGACATTAGTGATGATTTTATCAACTCCCAAAAGCATTCAAAAGAGATATCTGGTCATGCTTATGGAAAATGAAAATTTTCCTTAAGCAGTGCATCTTTTAACCTATATGAGAACTTCAAAGTAGAAGGAGAATCAAGAGAAAAGAAAGAGTCAGCTTGCAAGAAGATAAAGATAGGCACAAGCACTATTGATGAATAAAACTAAATGAGATAAGAATCTTGAAGAAAATAAGAAGACAAAGGTAGCTGGTGTAAATAGTTACACAAGAGTGAGAGACTTGAAGAAGCTAGAGTTTATAAGAGCTCATCATCATGATCAAAAAAATGTTAGGATCAAGTGTTACTCATCTTTATATGGTTATTTTTATACCTGTAATCATTTTGGTCATAGCTCTATTGATTGTAGAGTTGTACCTAAGAGGATAACATACTTTTTAAGTATAAATTCATTTTCACTCTTGTTAGATACAAATGTAATATGATATAATTACAATAATTTTGGTCACATAACTAAATAATGTAGAATAAACTTTGTAAGACCAAAAAAACAAAATAAAAGCATGCCTCCTAATGTGAACAAAGGTTCACAAGTATTTTAAATAAGGACAAATAATCCAAATAATAAACCAAAGGATGTGTGGAAAGTGAAAGATCAATCAATGATTTCTCAAATTGTACTCCATGCCAAGAAGCAAAATTTGTGGGTAACAGATAGTGGTTGCTCAAAACATATGACTAGTGATAAGAGAAAATTCATCAAACTAAGAAAATGTAAGGAAGGTTATATCATCTTGGATGATAAAAATATAATAAATATAAAAATTAAAGGAACCTTGAACATAGATGCAAAACTACCTACACATGATGTCCTTTATGTTGAAAGATTAAAGCATAATCTACTAAGTGTCAGCCAAATGTGTGATAATGGATATAAGGTCACATTTAATGTATAAGGTTGTAAGATTAGGATATCTTGAAGATCAGTTGTAGAAGGGAAAACAATCCAAAACAACATCTATGATCTTAGTGAAGTGAATGGTAATAGCTTCTTAATAGGAAAGATTGATGAGAGTTGGTCATGGCATAGAAGAATGGGCCATGTCAATTTTGAAAACCTAGTAAATACGAGCTCAAATAACTATGTTATACACATTCTTAAGATAACCAAGCCTACAAACACTACTTGTAAGGAATGTCAACAAGGCAAGCAAATAAGGGTTATATTTCAAACAAAGGAGTTTGCAACTACAAAGCCTCTAAAATTAGTTCATACTAATCTTTATGGTCCTACTAAGATAAGAAGATCTAAGGGATAAAGATGCTTCATGTTATTTGTAGACGATTACTCAATAATAACATGGGTAACCTTTTTGATGGGCAACTCATAGGCATCTAAGAGATTCATGATATTTAGGGCCATGGTGGAGAATGAGATTGGATAAAAATTAAATTTTTAAGATTTGATAAAGGTGGAAAATTTACCTCAAATGAGTTCATAGAGTGTTTTGAGAAGCATGGAATCAAAAGTCATTATTATATAGCAAGGTATCCAAAATAGAATGGAGTTGTTAAAAGAAAGAACAAGATAGTCTAGAAGATGGTTAGAGCAATTCTAAAAGAGGCCAAGTTAGTTGATGGATACTAGAGAAAAGCAATCCAAACATCAGTATATATCTTGGATATAATTAAATTGAGGGTAAAGAGTGATAAAGCTCCCTATGAACTATGGTATGGAAAGCCTACCTATGTTAAGTACTTCAAAGTGTTTGGTAGCAAATTCTACATTTGGAGAAAAGACGATAAGTTGGGAAGCTTTGAATAAAGATGTGATGAAGGAATATTTCTTAGTTATTCCACCTAAATAAAATCCTACATATGTTACAACAAAATGCTACACAAGATTCTAGAGAGAATCCATGTCAAGGTTGAAGAATGAAACATGTTAAACTTAATAGAGAAATATATAATGAAGAATCATATTATGAAGAGGAAGCATCTAATGAATATCATGAGGATGTAAATGAAAAGGCACTTATAAGATTTTTTCAAAAGGATCATCCTATAGAGAAAATCATTGGTATTAAGAATGAAGGAGTTCAGATAAGGAGAATATTTTAAATGAATAAGGAGCAAATAATTTTTCATCTAATGTCTAAAATCGATCCTAAAAGCTATGTTGAAGCTAGCAAGGATGAGAATTGGCTAAAGGCCATGGAAGAAGAACTAAGCTAAATTGAAAGGAAAAAAACTTGGGAATTAGTTTCAAGACCCTCAAAAAATAATGTAATAGGTACAAAGCGGGTCTTTAGAAACAATCTCAATGAGGATGGGATTGTTATAAGGAATAAGGCAAGATTTATGTGTAAAGGATATGCACAAGTTGAGGGCATATATTTTGAGAAAACATTTGATCTAGTTTCCAGATTGGAGGCTATAAGAATATTTCTAAAATTCTCTAGTTATAAGAAGTTCAAAGTCTATCAAATGGATGTTAAGTCTACTTTCTTGAATGGGAACCTAGAAGAGGAAGTCTACATAGAATAACCTAAAGGTTTTCAGCTATTAGAACAAGAATATTATGTATAAAGACTAAAAAATATATGTATGGTCTAAAATAGGCACCTATAGCATGTTATTCAAGATTAGACTAGTAGCTACAACAACAAGGATTCAATAAATGATGTGTAAATAATTTGTACTTCAAATCAAAACGTGAGCATATGTTAATTATTGTTATTTATGTAGATGATATCATTTTTGGTGGTAGAAATAATAGAATGTGTAAATGATTTTCTAATCAAATGCAAAATGAGTTTGAGATGTCTATGATTGGATAAATTTCTTTCTTCTTTGGACTAAAAATTCACATATCGATGAAGGGATATTTATATCTCAAACCAAGTATGCTAAGGAAATGTTTAAGAAGTTTGGGATGGAAGACACCAAACTATTAATTACTCCCATGATAAATGGATGCAAGTTGAGAAAAGAGGATGAGTTCCTTGATTTAAATTACACTTTGTATAGATCATTGATAGGTAGCTTATTATAATAAACTCCATCAAGACTTGATATAATACAAGCAGTGTGCATGGTTTCAAGAATTCAAGATGATCCAAAAGAATCACATGTTAATGAAGTGAAAATAATATTTAGATATATCAAGGGCACACTTGACTATGGCCTATGGTATCCTAAAGGTGAATCTTTAACTTTGATATCATATAGAAATGTTAATTAGGTAGGCAGTGTGGATGATAGAAGAAGTAGTAGTGGTGGTGCATTTTTCCTTGGAAACAAACTTGTTTCATGGCTAAGTAAAAACCAAGAGTTAGTTACTCTTTATATAGTATAAATATAGTATGTGGTAGAAATGGTATGTTTCACTCAAGTATAGTGGATGAAACAAACACTCTAAGACATCAAAGTGGAGTACACATCATCTATCTCTATTCTATGTGATAATTCAAGTGTTATTAGCATATCAAACAATCTAGTGATGCATTCAAGAACCAAGCACATATCAATCAAATATCACTTATTAAGAGAAAAGTTTGTAGATCAAGAGGTAACAATGGAATATGTGCTAACATAGGACAAAATTGTAGACATATTCACCAAACCTCTTCCCAAAAAATAATCTAAGTATTTGAGATAGAAATTGGGAGTGGTGGCTCCTACATCACATCACTATATCATAGTGATAGGGGATAGGTCTAGGGGGGATCATATAAACTTTGTTAATCCCTAGAAGAAGAGAGAAAAGGCAAATTAGATATGCATATTTTTGGAAATTTCTAATGAGTTGATGGTTGTATATTCTTGGATAAACTAATTTTATATAATAAAGGTGGAGAAATAAATGGACAAATAGTGAGATATTTGGAGTCCCTTTACCATTGATGTCAAAGGGGAAGAACAAGTGAAAACGCTCTCTATAAATGTTTGAAAGAGTAGATCATGTGTCCAAGTTGAGTTTAGGAAAATGTTTCACTGCTTAAGGGGGAGCAAGTTTGGTATGAATAGTTTCAACTCAAGATAATCAAAAGCCAATAAAATCAATGCTAGAAAAGGAGCAGAGTATTAAAAGATCATATCATTTGGTTTTCCATCAATGCCAAAGGGGGAGATTATTGTCCATATGATTGTCATTGATGTCAAAAGGGTCATTATGGATCTCATTGAAGTTAGAGGATAAGGGAGGATTGATGGAGAGAAGAGCGTGTTGTAAAGTTATAGAGTGAAAAGTTGTCATGCTTTTAAAGAGACCATTTTGGGACCAATTAAAGAGTAATTAATAGAAGATTTATTATGGGTTTTTCAAGAGCATATTAAATATATGTTACATAGGTTTAGTTGAGAATAAATGAACTTATAATTGATTCATCTTTGATCTCAAACATTATAGGGTTTTTGAGTTAAACTCTAAGGGCTTAAGCTGTGACATTCCTAGACATGTTCTATTTTTCTATCAACTAGCTATAAACAGGAATAGGTTACTTAAGTTATAAATTAATTCTTCCTCATCATTGTGAAACCAACCCATTCAACCTAGTAATTATTGGCTCGAGCGATGCTTTAATAATTTATATTTCCTAAGTCCTCAACTTAATATTTGTCTCATCTCGATCGATGGTTAGCACTTAATCATACATTGAATATATAATGAAGTGAAAAAAAGTTAATTTATCAATGCCACCTTAGAGTAAATGCACTAGTGATAAGTGTCAAAATCATGGAGCTTACACAATAAATCTATAGAATAGTTTAAATTTCAATGGTCAAGGATTAATGTAAGGATATCAAGTGTCTCAATAGTGGGAACTAACAACAAAGGTGCAAAAGGCACACAATGGTGCCAAGTATCACATTCACGGGAGCTTGCTAGAGATAAATTTTGATCTTGTTAGAAGATCAAAAGGTGAGTGGGTGATAATTCAATAAATATATAATAGAGTGAGTAGAATCAATGGGATCAGGTGCTTGATATTTAATGATACAGAGGTGAGTTAAAGATTGAGGTAGTTTGAAGAGATCGATGGATCTTATTCATTCCAAAGACTCAAGAAGTAGTGAAATGAGATTAAGAGCTTAATGTTTAATGTTGGACATAGTTTAAGTTCATGAAAATTTGAATATCTAATAACATGCAAGAGTTTAGATCAAAATATCTAATGGATGTGTTTTAAACTAGGAACATTAAAGATCAAAAGTGTACAAGGATCCAATGGAGCACATGAGCCTATCTGAACTTGATCTAATAGACACATTTTAAAGTTGACAAAATTTAATGAGGATCATAATATCATGGAACAAAACATAAGATCAATTATCAGTATTCAAAGGTTTATTCATCACAATATTCTAGTGAATGAACATATAGTTAAACCATAAAATACAACATAGACAATGAATTGCTTTTGGTAATTGATAAAATTTATACAATATGGCATGTGAATCAAAAATAGAGCCTAATATATATTCTAAAAATTTAATGAGACCAATAATCATGGTGGTGGAGTATGAGTTCAAGGTGTTGGAAACTTGCTTATCAATAAATATGAACTAAGTTTAGAATTGGTTTGATGTGTTAACAAATAAGTGTGAACATAGATAAGATGACAAAACCTAGATCTAATGCTTATATATATGTCATCTAGGACATAGTAAAGGTTGTTAGAGATGTTATTGAAGAGATTAAAATTGAGAAAGAGGCAGAGAGCAAGAGATTGATAAGTGTGTCAAATAGAGAAATAAAGAGACAAAAACAGAGGGACTGAGTGAAAGAGAAGAGAGAGATAAAGAGCAAATTTTGAGTAGTTAAAAAATAGCCTTGTAACAAAGAACTATAATTGGATTCATTTATAAATTAAAATTGTATTTTGGATTTTTAGTTACATATTTTGAATATATATCTAATCAGTGGGTGATATCAGATAAGCTCAGTTGGTTCTTAGTTAAGGAGTTGGTGTTTCCTTAGAGTAGCTGCTCTTAAATTAGGGATTGGTGTCTCCTTAGGTTTATTGACCTTAAAAATTTTAACCATTGAGGTTATTTATTGTGAGGATGGATTAAAATAGTCAATTCTAGTAGCTATTCTTATGGTGGTTTTTCCCATATTAGGTTTTCCATGGTATATCTAGTGTTATGCATAGTTATGTGTATGTGATATTTTCATATATCTTTAGTATGAATTAAAATTTTCAAAAAGGAATAAGTTATTCAATTTACTAATTCAATGCTCCCTCTGAGTAGATGGTCGTGTTATAATAAAGTGCACCCTAGCTGAGTAAGGGGATTGTTCACATCTTCCTACTCAAATCTAGTCTAACATGGGAATGACCTTAGTTCATAGGTATCCTAAAATTGGGTCAAACCTTTGGATAATTTCAACTTCCTTTTGGATATATCACCTAGATTATACCTAATCTAACACTTTTTAGGAAATGAGATAGAGAGATAAAATAATATATAAAATCATGTAAATGGGGTAATGTACTAGTAATTAGAACACTTATAATTTGTACAAGACACACTATGAGACACATTCAAGACCAAATAATATCAATCCCACATGATTATTTCACAATAAGGCATGACTCATTTATCAAACTAGCATGAGAGGGAAGATATCCACTTTCAAGCTAAACAACAAACTATAAATTGCACTTATAATGACCTATGAGGACTACCAAGAAATTCATAAATGTGAGAAAACTTAGATATAGACAATTAATATACATTAACTTAACTAAAATACATGAATTTATAGAACACACTTCAATCTAGCTGACAAAATGGTGGAATTCAATCTTTATTGCATCAAAATGTGTTACAATGAAAATTTTGGCATAGCCTAAGTGAGCCAAAGAATAAGAGTATATTATCTAAAATGTTAGATATTTCTTGTCTAAAAATTTTAGAGAGTTTTAAATGTGGTATAAGTTGCAACATATATATAAAAAAGGAAGAGAGAGAGAGAGAGAGAGAGAGAGAGAGAGAGAGAGAGAGAGAGAGAGAGAGAGAGAGAGAGAGAGAGAGCTATGATGTATTATCATAAGTTTAAGGATACTAACTCATGACCTTATCAATAAGGAACAAACTTTGTAAAAGAATTGAATGCAAATTATCTTTATCCAACTACCAAGTCCATTTCATGGAACTCTATGTCATCATCTATCTAATTTTATAATGAGGACCATATCTTGTAATTGATATAATTATGCAACATCTACTTTGGGTGGCTATAGGTACTTGATTATCAAAAATGTGACCATGTTGATAGATGAGACAACTTTATATAATCATATTTATGTCTCTATTTTCTCTAATATTGAACACATGTCCATTATAGGTGAAAACAAATCCAATTATTGGTTTTCACATAGTCACAATATCCATGGAAACCTATAAATTAGTTGACCTTGTTTCATAATCACTATTCCATCTTCGATCTCTGTATTTTGTAATAAGACCTATATTACCTCTAAAACTTATGATATCTGAGGATGGTTCCATGTTGATAGATATATAAACTTCATATCCTCTTTCTTGACCCAAATAGGTCCAAATAAACCCACTTTATCTTTTTAAGCATTGAGAATTCACCATATGGACAAATCTCCTTAAGAATGGTAAACATAGTCTTAAAAATAACCCTACAAGTTACAAATATTTAAACCAAAGGTTCATATTAAGTCCCAATGGTAGTCATTTATGTCTTTTATCACCTTGGCTACATCAGTGTGTCCCTTTAATGGTGTTTATCTAATTTTAAATGGTGGAATGATGACCCTACAAGACCCTATTTTCTTTCATCAAAAGTTTGTTCTTGATTTGAATCTTGGTTTGACTTTATCTATCAAATATTACTCAAGTTAATCAAAATGATCCAACCTACCTTTATTCCCATTAGCCTCATATATCCTTACTAACTTATTTATTTATCTCACATTGTAGGATCAAGATGTATGAGCAAACATGGTCTATTGATTTTCTATCAGCTTGAACATGATCATGCCACTTGTTAATCACACATTGATCTCAGGATCTTATTGTTAGTCTACTACTTTATTTACTTATTCCATGTCATGACATCTCAAGCTCCTTGACCTTTTGATTTCCTATGCACTATTGGATCATGATGTATGATCAAATGCCAACCATTAGATTTTTTGGGACACATTATTTGAAATCCAATGGATTTTTCATGATCTCAAAATTGACATTTGTACGCCCATCAGTTGACATCTATGTAACCATTTTTGACATCCGTGTGACCTTTGAATTTAAAACATAATTTATTTTTGTTATACCTTAGGTTTGAAATCTATGCAACCATCATATATGTCCATGTAACTGTCAATGATATTCATACAACCATCATTTTTTAGAGTCGAATGGATTTTTTACTGTGTCTTGATATATACATCTATGCGAGTGTCTCCTATTATTTGACCAGCTTTGAAAGCATAGATAAAGAAGTGGAAAGGTCATGGAGGCACCAAAATTATAGGAGATTTTTTTGATACTAAAAGGATTGTGCCCACTTGATCCACTAGTCTTGGGAGCTTTCTAAGTGTGTTTACAAAGTGCTCAAATGAGATGACATATGTGATTTTGCATGACATTCATTCACCTATCACTGATCACTTGAACCTAAACAACTATTTTATGAAGCTCAAACTTTATGTTTTCATGAATGTCTTATGTTGCATGTCAAACTTCAAAACTCCATAACTCAAGATAGAAAGCTTGCACAGGCATGAAACTTGTAGAGCATGTTATTGGCATGAATAACTCTATGGCATTTTATTTATTTTAGCTCATGAGTATTTTTTGGAAAAGTTATAAAATGCTCAAGTGAGATAGTCCATTCAATTATGGAAGACATCCTAGTGATGGTCTAGCCTTCCAAATCTTATACAAACATTCTTTTGATCATTCCTTCAAGGTTATGATGATTATCTAAGGCTTGTGTAACCTAGTTCATTCTCTTGAATGCTTTAAACACATGAGAACCTACTTGGACCCTTCATCTAAAATTATAGACATGTCCCTTGATGAATAATTCAATCACACTTTAATCTTACTTAGAGTGTTTTGAAATATTTTTAAAAAAGTTATATGATCTCCACTTGAGGTGTGTATTCTCCTTATGACATTATATTAGCCTTTAATTAGGATCTTGCTCAGCTTATAGACTCTTGGACTAGGCACATTTTGGTAAGTAGACCAACTTTGGTCAACATCTTTGGTGACTTAGATGGGTAGCATGCATGCTATGATTGAGAACTCAAACCATCTCTATGAGTCTTAGATCATTTACATGATACATGGATACTCACATGACTGCAATATAGTCTTTTGACTTGCAAGAATAAATAATTCCAATAAATAATGAAAAAAATAAACTTGAAAGGGAAACTAACCTAATAAAGCAAAGGAAACTAACATATCAAATAACTATGTAATAAAACACTTATTTGTGACAAAATATAAACAAACTAATGTGTTATAAAAACACTTAGAGAAAATTAAAAAATAACTATTTACATGGGACTTATCTTCCTCAATAAAGTTCTTTAGATGTATCCCATTGACTGGGATAGGAAGTTCTTCACCATTCATACTTATGATTTGGAAAGCATTATGAGATTTGAAGCTAGAGACTGTGTATGGACCACTCTAGAGAGAGTCAAATTTTGTGTGCCTTCTTGGCTTAGCTCTATCCTCATCCCACATGAGGACCAAATATTTTTCTTGGAAACTCCTTAAAGAAGATCCTTTGTCAAATGATCTATTTACTATTTATTCATGGGCCTCCATAGCCAACATGGACTGATGTCTTATCTCTTCTAGCTCCATGAGCTTATCATATCTAATTTTTGTTGGCTCATTCTCCAAAATCTTAAGTTGATACATCAATTCTAAAGTAGGGAATTCAAGATAAATAGGCATTCTTGCTTACCATATACTAAATTGTATAGAGAATTAGCTATTTACCTTTTATAGGTGATCCTATCAAACAATAGAGCTAACTTCAATTTTATATTCCATTACCTCTAATTTTATTCAATTATCCTCCTAATGATCTTCAAAAAATTCTTATTAGTGGACTCAATAGTGTTATTGCCTTGTGGGTAATATTTTGATGAGGTAATGACAAAAACACTATGTTGAACTGCCCACTAGATGATCTTAAACCCCAAAAAAGACAAAGCATTATTAGAAATAATAGATGAAGGGACCCCAATTATGGTAAGCAAATCTTAATAGAAATCTAGAACATTGGTTTCATTAGCTTCTTTCACTGCCACTACTTTTATCCATCCATTAAAATAATCTAAGGTAGTTAGGATCCATTTGTGTCTTGAACTTGAAGGGGGATTAATGAGGACATTAAATTCCAATCCCCATTGGACAAAAGGTTGATTTATTGAAATTGGTTGGATATTAAGGCTTCAAGCTTCAAATTTACAACAAACATGGCATATTATTTGCACTTCTTGGCCCATGGATGACAATCACCAAATATACTTGGCCAAAAATACCCACTCCTCATTATTTTGTTGGTTGTGATACTTGTTGAATAATTTCCTCTTCCATGTCCATCATGGAACTACTAAAGTAACCTATATATTTGAACTATTTCTATGAATATTAGCAACATGGCATTGATATCCTTTTTGACAACACACTATTAATAAGAAGAAAAGGAATTGACTGTAATCTAAAATATCTCCTCTTTGAAGGGGTTAGATGAGAAGGGTAAAAACCATATTTTAAGTATCTTACCATATCTTGGAACCAACTAGAAGATGAGGTCTGATTAATTACAACTTCTTCATCATTTGACACAATAACCACCCCATTGGCTTCTTGAAAATCTTGGGCTAGATGTTCACAAAGTCCTTTAACTCTAACCATCTTTATGAATTTTATTTCCACATCATACTCCATTAATTTGGTTATCTAACTAGCTCTTTTGTCATTTATATCCTTATTCAAGAGAAAATCCTTGACACTTAGATGTGTAACCATAAAATGTATCTTATTATTGGATAAGTACCTAAAAATTTTAAGGGATCTTATAAATGAAAGTACATACTTCTCGAATAATTAGTACCTTGTTTCATATACTTCTAAGCCTTGACTAAAGAAGGCTATTGGTTGATCTAAGGTCTATTTATTTTGTTGCTTAATAATACCTAAAATTATGTCAATATTAACATAGGTTTATAAGAAGAAATCCTTTGTGATATTAAGGTTCGGGAGTGTAAGAACACTAGCTATAGATTTCTTGATCTCTTTAAAACTTCTTACTCCTTATATGGACCAACTAAAACTCTAACCCTTCCTTAGAATGATTGTGAGTGGCCTAGCTAAAGTAGCAAAATTTGAAATGTATATCCTTATGAAAGTAATCCTTCCTAAAAAAAATTTCAAGGCTTTCTTGTGTTTAGGCAAAGAAATTGAAAGAATTAAGTCTATATTAGGATCTATGATTATACCCTGTTTTGAAATTACATGTCCAAGAATCCTTCCTTCATGAAAAGTTAAAACACACTTTTTTGGATTCAAATACACTCCAAATTACCTCCACCTTTCAAACATTTGTTTGAGGTGAATCATATGTTCATTTTCACTCTTATAAAACACTATTATATCATCCAAATAAAAAAGTATAAACTTGTTAAGGAGACCCTGAAATTCCATATCCATAGTTTTTTGGAAATTTTATATAACATTGGATAATCAAAAGGCATCTTTATATATGCAAATGTTCCCCACTTTGGGGTGAAGGCTATTTTGAGTTGGTCTTCCTCTTTAACACAAATTTTATTATAACCACTATAACCTCCAACAAGGAGAACCTTTTTGAACCTAAAACTAACTTTAAAATTTATTTCATTGATGGAAATAAATAGTGGTCTTTAAGAGAGCCCTTATTTAAGTCATGGAAGTCAAAAAATAGTCTTATTTCACCATTCTTTTCCTGTACTCAAAAAAGTTTTTCCACCCAAGTTTAGTGCTTAATTATAAATATTATAGCTAATTAAATGAGCTTATGTAGCTCATCTCTCATCAAAGGTTCAAGCTTTGGGTTAATAGGCCTTTATCTTTATCTAACTGGCATAGTCTCATCCTGTAACTCAATGGTATGTTGAGTTAGACAAGGGTAAAATAGTTTGAGATCATTTTACTTCCATGCAAAGACATCTTATAAACTTAAACATAACTCAATAAAAGTTTCCTTGTCTAAAGATGTGTAAATTTTGCTTAGCTTTAAACTCTTACTAATTACAATCTCCACATATGTATAGTGTTCTTCCTTAGTTGATAAAGAAAACTTTTATTTTCTCAATTCATAATCTCTACTAAATATGTTTTCAAGGGTGACCAACCCTTTAGGTAGCTTATTTTTCTTTAGTTTCATAATCTGGTCACCATACTACTACAAGTGCTTATCTTGGTTTCTTGAGGAGAATTTAGCTTCCTCTTGTAAGAACCTAACAATCTAACTATCATCTTCAAATACTTGCCAATTTTCATGGTTGACTAGGACAAAAGGCCTTACAACTATCTTGATGTGTGATTTAACTTTTTTATTTTTTATGTCATTTAGGAGACTGAATTATGACCCAATGGCAGCCACCCTATCTATATGTTTGTTCTTATTTATTGATATAGCCTAAATAATTAAATATTTAAAGTATTCAACTAAATCCCATACTATATTATTATAGTACTCATGAAATTTATTATTTCATATATTAAGTCCTCTTACTTGGTGAACTACTAGTTCTTTGTCACCAAAGACTTGTAAGGTACCGACCTTCATATTTCTTGCTCATTGCAAACCATGCACTAGTGATTCATATTTAGTAGCATTATTGTAACAAACAAACTAAAAATTTAGGGAAGACAAATAAATTTTATTGGCTAGATAAATTAACATTATTCCATCCCTATTTCCATGTTTTTTATTGGATCGATCAAAATATAATTGCCACAAGCCATCACTAGGCTCATCATCCTTCATTAATGCTAGAATTGGTGTGTCATTTTCATAAAGATAATATACACCAAGTACTTATTATTAAATTAAATTTTAGGGATAATTATCATGAAAATCATGAGATAATTCATCAAATAATATATTTTTAAATCCATCTAGAGGTGATTTGGTTTCCACCTCACTATTTTCTAGCACCTTTTTGAGATAACATAATTAATGTTCACCATAATCGACATATATGGCTCAAAATGAGATATTTTAATATGTTCAGAATGTATTATTACCTTAGTACCATACCAAGTCCTAAATAATAAATATTTCCAATCATCTAATAAATATCGTCTAATCTTTGAAGTAAAGTCCCTTAAAAGACACATGGCAAAATAGGGAGATAAGTCCACTAAAACTACATCTTGTTGAATGGTGACATTGGGGAGAGCATGTAATTTCAAATTTATATCCTTTATTATTCCTATTTTATTTGTTAGTGACCCCTCTAATTATAATACTCTTTTGGTATTTGGGTCATAGACAAGACTAAACTTATCTACAATCTGCTTGGGCATGACAATGTTACTAGATCCACTATCTACCATAAAATTATGGACTAAGAAGTCAAAAAATACTAAAGAGAGATAAAATGGAGGGTTTTTGTTTTATTTTACATTGTTTTTATCTTCATTTCTCATGTTATGTACCTATTAATCAAGCTGTTTGATTTGTTGATCCAAATTAGCCAAGATATCTCCTTGTTTGTCAACTGGTTCTTTAGATACCTTAAGAGCTAAAAGCTCTTGAATGAGCATGTATTTTTCCCCTATAATAGTAAAATAATTCCACATTATAATTATAATATTTTATTTCTTAATTTTATCTATTATGTTTAATGATGTTCCACTAACCTTTGGCTATAACTTTTGAACCACTAGTTATTCTCTAATTAGAGGTATTTGGGGAACCTTCACTACCTCTATATTTTGAATAGTTTGTGATATAGGAACATTAAATTGATCCTTTAAATTATTTGAAGTAAAATTAGGAACACTAAAATCATTTCTCACATCTTGAGCTTCCTCAACTGCTCTTCTTTTAGCTCTAGTCAGGGCTACAACTTGACCATTTATGTTACTAGTTTCACCAACTTGGTTGAATGCAATATGATCATCTAATTGCCAATTCACATTTATGACATCATTATACCTTGTAGCTTTTTAATATTTACCTTGGAATTCCATTTTCATGTCTTGATACTAACCTCTTTGAATAGATAATTCTTCTTATGTCATTTGTATATACATTCACTTAACTACAGTACATGAATTCTTCTTATGTCATTTGTGGCATAGTAATATCCTATAATATTAAGGTTTAGTTTTGAGTGTCATTTTGATTAAATGGATGGAAACTAAATCTTGTGTCAAGTTGTTTTGAGGAATAATATATTTTAAAGTGGAAGGTACATTAGGATCAAGGGATGGATATGGCTTAGTTTGGGTATGGCTCCTTGATTTTGGTAAGGTTGCCTATTATCCTTGAAACCTTAATAAGGAGGTATTTATTTATTATAGGATTGATAAGTGTTTTGGTTTTAATATTTATAAGGTCTAATTTGATATATTTATCTCTTGAGTTAAACAAACTAATTTCTTAAATCTTGTAACATGCTTTTCAAATCTCTGATCTCACTAGCTTGATTAGAAGAGGCTACAACTTGAGCTTTTGGAGATGGAATAGGAGCTATAACTGGGATTTGAGGAACTTGAGGAGGAGGAATAGGTTTAAATTTTTTTAATATGGGAATTAAATGCCTTATATCAAGCTTATCATCTTGTATTAATCTATTTTATTCTCTTATTAGAAGCTCATAGGCATTTGGTAAGGTATTACCACCCATAGGATGTATTATGACTCAATAGAGAAAAGGTTGGAAACATATTGAATGTGCTCAATAGCAATAGTTTTATTCCATTCCCTTGAGAATAAAGGTATAATATTAAAGGTAGATGTACTAATGTCATCATATTGGGCTAAATTTAGGGGACTACCCCTACTGATTGGAACAAA
>JARHVA010000908.1:410000-480000 GCA_037957365.1 Torreya grandis | reverse complement strand
ATATAAGGGATGGAAATACATTGGTTATTTGATATTATTTCATTTAAATTATGACACTTGTCATCTACTCACTTACCTTGGGAATTCATTTAAGTTTTGACTTAATATACACCATTGGTTAGAATATGTATGCTCAAATACATATTTTTTATCTTTGGGGACATGCTCGAACTTTAATCATACATCATTGGATCTCCATCACTTGAGTAGATTTGCATAATTGATCAAATCTCTTGACTTATTGAATTTATATTCACCATTATATCTCAACCACCTAAGCAAACATGGGTCATTTATCTTGTGGATAATAAAATAATTACGTCATAGCTCAAGTAATATAGGGAATTTAGGTTAAATATTTTAGACTAAGGTTTTATTTGGGTTGATAAACATGATAAACCTTAGGATAAAATTTTTAGGCTAAGTTATAAAGCATAATAAAGGGACCATATAGTTAGTTAGACCACACTAACATTAAATAATTAAGGTGGGCTCAAGACATAAAGGGACCAAACATAAGATTTTTAGACTAATGTTTGATCATGTAAAAAAACATGACTAAGTCTTAGGATAAAATTAAGCTAAGTCCATAGCATAAATAATTGATCCCGCATAAATTGTTCATGTAAAAATTTGAATTTGATTCAAAAGGGACCTAGGTTAAAACAATAAACTAGTGTTTTAACATGACTTAAAATAGATTCAATAAATCTTTAACAAACCAAAGGAAATTAAAAGATAAATGTAACATTGAAGCATAAAATCCTAGGCATGTTCATTCTGAAATGATATTCTATTGAAACTATAATACAAAACACAAGCAACAACCATTATTAACATTAAAAGGGGTAAAATAGGGATTATGTGAAAATGGGTCAAGGACAAACTTTGGATGATATTCAAGTAAAAAGAATGTGAAAAAATGATATTGGTACTTTGATCAATTGAATTTTCAACTTAAAGCACAATCTTACAAGTTTCAAAACAAGGGTCCCCATTTTTTGGAAATGGGGGTATGTTGACCTCAACAACACCCATGAACTTTGAAAACTCAACAAGCTCAATAATGTCAATAGGTAATATCATGCCCATGATGTATGTAATAAAATCACATGTAATAACACTTAATGTCACACATAAGTCCAATGGAAACATACAAAAGACATTAATATGTCACACATAAGGCCAAAGACCACATATAAGGGATAATAATTATCAAAAACAAGGCCAATGGACATAATCAATTTAAAATGAATGTCTCATACACAAGTCAAAGGGAAAAAACATAATGAAATAAAAATGTCACATACCTAAGTCCAATGGATGAAAATAATATATAAGCAATGAGTAGACTATTATGAAAGAGAAAAAACATCAATGAATCATAAAATAAGTAATCTAGTTTACATCATCTAGTTATGTCAATGTCACAACATATTAAATTAACACATCCATAAAATCTAACATTGTATAGAGTATGAATAATAGAAATAAATTTTAATTAATCAATATGGTTTAACATGGTAGATGAAATTGTCATAGAAAGATATAACCTGTATCAATGTAACCTATGGAATAAGATGCCCCCAATACTAGCATGGCCCCTAGGTATGGGAAAGTCCATGTAACATCCCCACTGGGATTTACTACAATAACACAATTTTTTTTGTATTAATTTAATTCCATGTATTCAACATTAGAATTCACCATGAGAATGTAATTAGTGATCCTAATAAAAACATACTAAATATGTTAAACATAAAATAGGCATGTAATGATCCATTTAGTTACTCATCACTATGAAAATAATAATAAAAACATAAATTCATATATTCTAGAAAGTAATTACATAATTCTAGCCACAATTGGTATAATATTACATCCACTACTATCAATGTACATATGAATAAATAATTACATTTTCAATAAAAATAATGTTTTAATAATAAAAATAATAATAGATACAAGGATCCATGGAGCATGAGTCTCACAAACTCCAGTAACTATGTTAATCTCAAGTGTAATCTCCAATTAAGTACTACTACAAGGATGGATAACATCATCCCATCACTTTTTCACACCAATCACAGATCATCGATCCCCCACACAATCCCCAAACTAGGTAATGTCCCTCCCTTCATAGATGGGTAGTTAGTGATGGTGTAGAAATCTAGAGAGATAAGATATTACTTGTGTGTTTTAAGATATCTAATACATGATGTGTACCATAAATAAAATATGTTATAACATGATAACAAATAAACATGTAAGTCATACATATGAGATGGCAATGTTTAACTAAACATTACTTTGGCCAATGTTTTTAAATAGTTAATAATCACTAGGATTAGTCAAATTCATACACACCACTTGATTGGATTATCCTCATCTAGCATTGGTGACACTAAGTAAGATATTTAAGTCCATCTCACCATTTATTTAGTACCAATAATGTTAGATGTGGTTAATATAAAATCAAACCATTAAATTCAAATGGATTACTTCTTATTAGCAAGCATAAAACATGCTAAGTAATGAAATAATCAAAGTACATACATTTTTTCCATCAAATGTATGCAATGAATCTCATCTATATTATTTATCACATAAATAATAAACATAAACAAGTATATTATACACTAATTGGGTATATTTCATACTTTACATTGTATGTCTCTAATTTTTTTAACTCAAATATAGTACCATCTATGACAAACAACATTATCACAATTTATTTCCATGTACATATTTGTCAATTAACAAGTGAGTATAATTAATTTATAAGATCAAATACTTCATAAATAATGTGTTATCTCACATTAAAAATAAATCCTTCATAGATATAACTTGTAATTTAAAAAAAAATTATGCGTATAATCATAGTGTCCTACGTCTTAGGTTTTTATGACTTAATTTAATAGTCAACAAATACCATAATTATAAACACAAATCCTCTATGTATAATTATATGCTATATATGGATATGGGTACATAATTTCCTCATACACATATATTCAAAATATATGTACCAGTATTATATATACATAATATATATTACATACATGTATTTGTTCATATATAAAAATCTTGTTCCATTCATGCTAACAATAATTTTTATTTTCCTATATGAACTACATATGCTTCAAACAAACTATTTAAAAACTATCTATTCAGAAATAGCATTAAAATTCAATCATAATACTTGTTAGGTTGTGGAGCTAAAAGCTTCACTAATGTAGACATTGGAGGAGGTTGCTGAAGTGTCACAGACACTGGCATCAGTCAAGTCAACTGATGTCGATCAGTATTAGATAGGAAGAGCAACTGACGTTAGTCAGGGATCAGCCAGCATTGGTTACCTCCAGGCAAACAAGGACTGAGGTTGATTGCCTGTGTGGTTTTAGAACTACTCGTTGCACAGACAGTTAGTTAATAAACTGAGTGTTTGTATGTTAAGAGCCAATTTTAGACTTGAAGCTATGGATCTAATTATTATAATTGGATGTCTAATTATTGTTTGCATGAGATCTATTTAAGAGACTCATAGGCTGTATTATAAAGGTGTGCTAGTTTGAGTTGAGCAAAGTTAGCTCCTTCTATGTGTGAAGTGAGCAAGGGTGTTCCTCCTAGTTCCACAGTAGTGCCAAGTGTGGGTGTTGGTTTTGGAGAATCAGAAGGGTTCTTCAGGTGTGTAAGATCTTGGTCGGTAGGTGTGCAAGGCCACATTTGGAGATCTACATGGTGTGTGTGTGTACAAAGTCAAAGGAGATATGTAGGTGATAGCAGGATCAAAGGTGACAGCAACACATCAAGAGCAAATAAAGGAAGGCAAGGTAGTTCCTTCTAGGGAAGTAAGATCAGGTTGATCTGTAGGTGTATGTGGGTGTAGGATCTAGGTTTGCAGGTGTGCAGAACTAGATTGATTTGCACATGTGCAAGATCAGGGAGGATAACAACACAATAGGTAGCAAGATCAGGAGAGATCTACTTTGAGTATAGTGTGTACTCGGTTATTGATCATAGAGGAAGGCAAGGTAGACCCTTCCAAAGTAATATCATTTGAGTTGTAGGTTGTTGCAAGTTCATGGGAGATCTAATTGAAGTACATGGAGTACTTGTGTACTGGCAGTAGTGGATACTGACTGGTTAGAGGTGAACACCAACTCTATGTTTGAGTTGTGTGTTGGGACAGTAAGAGAGAGAGCTTTGAGGAAAGAATTACTATACACTTGAGGTGTGGGAAGCCTTTGAGAGGTGTGAAGAAGAAGTGGCATCTTCTTTATTGTATTCTTTTTTGGATGAGTATTAATACAAGTTGTGTATTGTCTCTCATATTGTGTGTTATTTTTGAATTCTAGTTGCTTGTTACTTCTAGTTAATTCTACATATTTAAGTTGTTTAGTTGCATGGTAATCAATTGTGCTTCTATATTTCCCAACAAGTGGTATCAGAGCTAAGGTTGCAGGGAGTAGGTTTTGTGTTTAGTTACAGGTCACTCTCAGGGATTTTTGATTGAGTGGGAGTATAGCAACGGTAGAAGAAAGTACACTAAGAATGGAGAAACTGAATAGCATGAATGGTTAATTACGGTGTCATGGAAAGAAAGAGCAGGTAAATAAAGATTATTGGTTGGTAGCAAATCAGCATGAAGAAGCAGATGTTGCAAGTGTTGTTGCATAGGTTGCTCTGGATAAAGTTGAATCTTGGTTAATAGATTATATTGCCTCTTTCCATGCAGCTCCAAGTAGAGGGGTTGGTGAGCCTTGTCAAATTGGTGGCAAAGGGGAAGTGAAGCTAAAATTATAGGCAGCCAACACATGGGTGTTGAAGAAGGTCATCTAGGTCCTGATCTTGAAGATGTGGCTAATTACTTTAGGAAAGTTGGGTGATGAGAGATGCAAAAGAACTCTCACAATGGATGCACTTGAATTAGCTAGTGGTAAGAAAGCAGGTACTCTTTATCTACTTGCTTATATTATTGATTCTTCTTTTGTTGTAGAGACATGGCTTTATAGTCTTGGTCACAAGAGCAAGAAGGAGATGCATGTTCTTAAGTGTAAGATAGATGTCTTTGACAAACTTAAGAACTGGAAAGCCTTAGTGTTCTTGGAGGAGATGACGGACAAAGTTTAGTGGATGGGGTTGGATACTTTTGAGCAGGGTAGTTTGGACATGGGATTGATTCAAAGGAGCTCATAGGTAAAAAGTCATCACTCACAGGTGAACATAGGTACCAGCATCAGTTAAAGGTAACTAACATCAAACAGACAGGTACCATCATCGGTCATGTGCAGACCAGAGGATTCAGTGGTGTCGGGCAGGTGGAGATCGACGTCAGTAGGATAACATGAGATGGATTTTGGGAAAATAAAAAGCTGTCAAGGAGTCTCAAATGCCCATGGGGAGGACTGAAAGTGCAAGTAAGCCTCAAATGCATTGTTCCTCTTCTTTATACTAGTTTCTGAATGCAAAGCAAGAAGGATCTAAGAAACAGTGGGAGCATGGCATGAATAGGATGTAGGACCAAACGGGAGATTTGGTAGGGTTGTCAGTCAGTATGAAAGCATTGAGATGAATGGATACCTTGGTTAAAGAATAGAGAGAATGGACACATGAGATGGAAGGCCAAGTCATATGGTCTTGAGGAAGCTGCAGGATAATGGTACAGGTTTTGACAAGTGGATGACAAAGTAGGGCTTTAGTCAATGTCAGTTTAACCATTGTGTATGTCTTACCAGGTGGATGATGGTTGTAACATTATCTTGTTATTGTATGTGGATGGTTTGCTAGCAGGTTTATACATATAGGGTTTTGCTAAGCTAAGGGTAAGATTAGTTCAGTGGTTTGCCATGAAGGATTTGGAGCAGCAAAATTATTTGGCATGAGTAATCCTAGAGACAGGGAGATCACATGTTGATGTTGTCACAGGATGATTGTGTGAAGGTAGTGTAGGATGCAGAACAGGGCAACACACCTATGGATGGACAGTTCACAGAATAGGGTCCCCAATCACATGATGAGGTTGAGTACATGTTTACTCCTTGAGTTTGCCCAAGTAGTGGGTGCTGTCAGAAAGTTTGGAGCCAATCTAGGAAAGAAGCACTGGAGGGTAGTTCAGTGGATTCTCAGGTATTTGAGAGGGACTAGTAGTAACTCGACATGCTATGCAGGGTCAAGTTCTTTTCTACATGTGTTTATAGATGCAGATGCAATAGGTTACTTGGATGACAGGAGGTGCACCATAGGTTGTGTGGTGGTTAGTCTTCAAGGTTGATCTTGAAGAGGGATACAAGCCAGGAAATAGATTAGATGGGGTATAGGTATAGGTACAGTGTAGTTGTTTATCTCCAAGTGGGAGATTGTTAGGTTGTGGAGCTAAAAGCTTCACTGATGTAGACACTAGAGGAGGTTGTTAAAGTGTCACAGACACCGGCATTGGTTAGGCCAACCGATGTTAGTCAGTATTAGATAGGAAGAGCAACCAATGTTAGTCAAGGATCGGCTGGTGTCAGTCACTTCCAGGCAGACAGGGACAGACGTTGGTCACCTTTGCAATTTTGGAACTACTTTTTGCATAGACAGTTAGTTAACAAACCAAGTGTTTGTATGTTAAGAGCCAATTTTATACTTGAAGCTACAGATCTAATTATTGTAATTAGATGTCTAATTATTGTTTGTATGAGATCTATTTAAGAGACTCATAGGCTGTATTGTAAAGGTGTGCTAGTTTGAGTTGAGCAAAGTTAGCTCCTTTTGTGTGTGAAGTGAGCAAGGGTGTTCCTCCTAGTTCCACAGTAGTGCCAAGTGTGGGTGATGGTTTTGGAGAATCAGAAGGATTCTTCAGGTGTGTAGGATCTTGGTTGGTAGGTGTGCAAGGCCACATTTGGAGATCTACATGGTGTGTGTGTGTGCAAGGTCAAAGGAGATTTGCAGGTGACAGCAGGATCAAAAGTGACAGCAACACATCAAGAGCAAATAGAGGAAGGCAAGGTAGTTCCTTCTAGGGAAGCAAAATTAGGTGTGTAGAACTAGATTGATTTGTAGGTGTGCAAGATCAGGGAGGACAGCAACAAAATAGGTAGTAAGATCAGGAGAGATCTACTTGGAGTACAGTGTGTACTTAGTTATTGAGCATAGAGGAAGGCAAGGTAGACCCTTCCAAAGTAAGATCATTTGAGTTGCAGGTTGTTGCAAGTTCAAGGGAGATCTACTTGAAGTACATGGAGTACTTGTGTACTAGTAGTAGTGGATACTGACTGGTTGGAGGTGAACACCAACTCTGTGTTTGAGTTGTGTGTTGGGACCGTAAGAGAGAGATATTTGAGGAAATAATTACTGTACACTTGAGGTGTGGGAAGCCTTTGAGAGGTGTGAAGAAGTGGCATCTTCTTTATTGTATTCTTTTCTGGATGAGTATTAATACAAGTTGTGTATTGTCTCTCATATTCTGTGTTATTTCTAAATTCTAGTTGATTGTTACTTCTGGTTAATTTCACATATTTAAGTTGTTTAGTTGCATGGTAATCAATGGTGCTTCCGGGTCCTAACAATACTTATACTTTATCAAAATTCTATTCTCATTTTACTTATTTAAATTTATCAGTCAAAATCCATTTTTTATGGAAAAACTATTCATAGTCCGATTTATTTATTTTCCCCTAATTTTGAGACATTAAACTTGATACACTATTTCAATATATTGATAAACAATGTTCTAATCAATTAAAAACTCAAATATATATTCTACCCCTTCCACTTACATTAGTATTATATTCTACTTGAGTTTCACAAGCATGATTTAAAATCAAGTCAACAAACAACTTAGAATTACTATGACTATATAATAACTAATCCATTATATACTCTATAAAAGGATTTAAACTTAAAATAGGCTATACATAGTTTTCTATCATTATATAATGCATCATTCATTTTTCAACTCTGTTAACTATTTCTTTTAATAAAACACATATGCTTAAGGATTACATAATACACTATAAGTTTCTTAATATGGTTCAAACTAGATACCCAATACAAATAAACAATATAAAAGTCATGTGAATGCTCTATATATATGTGTATATTATATTACTAGTTACACTTGTATCTATTTTGATGTTAGTATCCACTACATGAATATGTTATCAAATATTAAAATAGTTGTAGGATTCATCTCATAACATAATTCTCTAGGATATGAAACTTAATGATAAAATAGGATTTAACCACTCACTGTATACACTCTAGGATAGATGTATCTTATCAATTGACCCAAACCTAACTAATATACATAGACTCATCTTACCATTATAGGATTTAAATAATATGTTCACAGTCCCTATACATATGTTCATAGTTTTTGATACAAAGTATATAGTTCTTTCATATAGACTAAAACCCATTATGAACTTCATAATAAGCATACACAAAATTTTAATACCAACCCATTCATTTAACAAACTTACTCAAACCTAGCATTTTACCATATTAAATTCAAAACATATTCACTATCTAATCTAATACATATGCTCAAGGATTTGACATAACCATTACTTTTTATAAATGAAAAGGGTTTAGAAACAACCATACATAGTCATCTTACTCATTAAAACCTGATTGTCAATTCCTAAAATATATTAGTTTGAGCATATCACATAAAAAACATTCCATTCAACCATAAAAATTAACATATACAGTGATAGTATTCAATTTAAAAAGACTCAAGGGATATAGATTTAGTTATATGGATGGTCAAGACATCCTAATGACTAAATCTGTATCTTTAATATGAAGCAAGACATTTCACAAAAACCCTAATAAAACATAATTGTTACACATAATTTCCTATTTCAAACAATAATGAAATAATTTCAACATCCTCACAATAGCTTTTGAATTGATAGTTATCAAACCAAAATGATTATTTTCTCCTTATTTTTGCTCCCTCTTCTCCTCTTCTTTGTCTGTATCATTCCCATCTCACTATCTTCTCTTATTCTTATTTTTTTGTTGACCTTTCTCATTTACGTAATGCATGAAATTATTGGCATCAAACTCATAGTTCTCCGTAATTATATCATGTAGAACCCCATTATTTGTAAATCTAATTACTTATCTAGGTTTACTTTATTTGATACAAAAAAAGAAAGAACTAATTATCTCAAATGTTCCCCACACCATTTAACCATTATTTTAATCATTTATTTTCTTCATGGTCTTTTGAATTTACATGTGTGTTTATTAACTTTACAAATTCCAAATTCTAAATCTTTATAATGATAACTAACACTTCACATGTCTTATTTACATAGTACCATTGTCTATGGATTTGAACATTAATTAGGGGTTAATTCATATGATAGATTAGGGTACCAATGTAATTTTGGTAATAACTTAGAAAAGGAAATCAACATTATGACTTTAAATAACATTGTGACTAATTTAAAGTCAATGACATTTGACTATAATAGTAAATAAAATAAATATTCTACCAAAACATAATGATATTATAACAACATAGTCATTTGTTATTACCACTCTATATAGACTATGCCAAATGTCTTTAACTATCTTTTATATATAAAGGAATTAATCTAAAATAGTGATATTTTTTTAATATCATTATAACCAGCTATGTATAAGTCATTTTAAAGACACTCCAATTATTTTATAGGTAGTAGTAAGTAAATACTAAATATTAAGATTTACTTACACATTAAAATAATATCATTGTAATAATGAATACAATAACATGACTTGATTGTAAATGGCATTATGCATACAATCTATATACTACAATCACAATGCAATCACACAATTAAATTCACATAATATTTAAACTAAAACTAGATCAAAATGAACACACATAATCAATCATCTAAATGTAGATTTCATAAAAGACATACTAAAGCTAACAATTCAAATAATACATATAAAGAATTCTATCTATCATGGTGTGTGTGTGGGTTGAAATTTTTCCTTTATCATCCCCCAACACCTTTATCTACACCATCCTCTATGATGATGCTCTCCCTCCATCAAGCTTTAAGGGATGGATCTTTCCTACATCAAACTCATGACAAGAAGGTAGTTTGCCTAAAATATCATGATATATATCCACAAAATACTATTGTAACGACTAATAAAATAATCATAATTTAAAGTATATACATATACAGATAACACATAACAATATAATCATGTAATATAAATAACATATAATTATCCCATAACAAAGTATGAGTTGTAACATAATTAAATATTATTTAATTCTTTTAATAACCATAATAATCCATAGATACTTAGGTAAATTAGCTTAGTGAGAAATCAAGATTAACATCCTTCACCCATAAATTTGGTCATCATCTCAATGACATTTATTCAAACACTTGTTCTAAATTAATAACATTATTTAGCAGAAAAATAACATAGTATGAATTAAAAAATTCAAGCAAATAAATGTGGAAATAGTCAATAGAACTCATCATAGTCCTCCCAAGTGGTGTTATCCTTAGAGTATTAGTCCCATAGGACCCTGGACTGTGACACTTCTCTATAATGAAAATGGAGTTTGTGAGTGTCAATTACTCTAATTATTTATACCATGACCAACTTGGAATCCAAAACCTACAAAGCATTCTAATCCAACACATGTGAAGGATCAACTATATAATTTTTAAGATAAGACACATGGAAGACATTATTTAATAGATCTAGGGATGGTAGCAATGGAAGCATATACACTAAAAGGTTAACCACTTCCAAAATATCAAAAGGTCCCACATGTCTCAATGAAAGTTTCATTGACTTATTGAATTTAATCAATCTTTTATGAGGCTTAACCCACAAATATACTTTATCACCTACTAAAAACTACCTAGCTGTTCTCTTCAAATCAATATAAATTTTATGTCTATCATTGGCCTTGGAGAACCTCTTCCTGATCATCTCGATTTTCTCTTCCATTTCTAAAATCATCTCAGGTTTAAATACTACCCTATCATCCAACCTATCACAATTGATTGGTGTTTTACACCCTCTTCCATACAATTCTTCAAATGATGCCATGTTCAAGGTTGATCAATAT
Organism: Torreya grandis; assembly: GCA_037957365.1. NCBI lineage: Eukaryota > Viridiplantae > Streptophyta > Pinopsida > Cupressales > Taxaceae > Torreya > Torreya grandis. The sequence goes on along the minus strand of JARHVA010000908.1, from coordinate 468,914 downwards.
GATTTTTTATAATCAAACTCAACCAATAGAAGGTACTCCTACCACTTATATCATTGATCCATGTAATACATATGAAGGATATCCTTTAACACATGATTAGCTCACTCAGTTTAACCATCTATCTGTGGGTGGTATGCATTGCTGAAATTTAGTTACATACCCAAAGCTGAATTCAAAGTTAAGAAAAACCTAGAAGTCATCCTCAAATCATAATCTGAAATGATCTTCTTTTTAAAACCATGCAACCAATACACTTCCTTAATGAATATTTTCACAAGATTAGGTGCATCATCAATCAAATATTTTAGTATAAAATAAGCTACCTTGGTTAGTTTATCAAATACTACTAAGATCATGTCATACATTTACTATGACAATGGTAAAATTTAAATAAAGTCTATACTGATCACCTACCACTTACATTATTGTATGTCACATAGATACAAAATTCTAGCTAGATACACATGTTCAACTTTCATGTGCTAACATTCCAAATAATGAGACACAAAGTTTATTGCATCTTCATTGATTCCTTTCTAGAAACAGAGTGATCTAAGCTCTACCATGACCTTGGTTACTCTAAGATGTCCTGAATATGGGTCATTATGTAGTTCCTTTATAACTATGCTCCTTAGATTCTATTTATCTAGTGTATATATCCTTTCATTATATCATAAAATACCATCATTCTCAATTTTTAATCCTTTATACTTAGGATTTTGAACATTCTCATAAAACACTTTCCTAAGCTATTTGTAGAATTTATCTCCTTGTGATAATTTGATCACTTTATCCCCAAAAGTAATTTTGATAGTATCCATAACTACTATGTACTTGGTATAGCTTAGGGAGTTAGTTAATCTATTTCTCTTACCTTTGATATAGTAAATATCAAAATCATAATCAAATAAGAACTCTAACAAGTATCTTTGATGAGCATTCAAATTCAGCTAGGTGAAGATGTACTTATGTCCTAAGTTATTAGTCTTGAGCTCAAATGATTTTCCCAAAAAATAATGCCTCCAAATTTTTAAAGCATGTACAATTACTAATATTTATAGGTCATGAGAGGCATATTTCACCACATAAGGCTTTTGTTTCCTAGATTCCTGGGCTACCACTACACCATATTGCATAAAAATTCCTCTAAGTCCATCCCTAGATGTTTTGTGATCATTGAGAATTGAACATTAAGATCAGGAACTCTTAGCACTGGTGTTGAAGTAAGCCTCCTTTTTAATTCTTGAAAAGTTACTTCAAAATTATTTGACCAGATAAAACATTGGTTCTTATGTTTCAAAGAGGTAATTAGATTATCTATCTTAGAAAAATTTAGAATGAATTTCCTATAATATCCTTCTAGACATTCTTTTATGTCAGCCACTCCATAATGACTCTTATCTTTATTTAATCTATTTAAATACCATCTCTAGAGATAATATGTCCTAGATACTATAATTACTCCTAGAAAAATGCACACTTAGATAACATGCCATACTTGTGCTTCTATAACCATTACAAAACTAGTTATAGATGTTGAAGATGTTCTTATTCATCCTTAGAATATGTAATAATGACATCTCAAAAGAACAAAACAAACTAATCTAGATTATTTATGAACACACTATTCATAAGATTCATAAATGTTGCCAGATCATTTGTCAATCCAAATGGTAACATGTGAACTCATAGTACCCATATCATATTTTAAATGTTGTTTTTAGAATGTTTTCATCTTTTATCCTTAGTTGATGATACCCTAATCTAATATAAATCTTATAAAATATCATTTCCCCTTGCATCTAATTGAAAATATCATTTATATGAGCTAGTGAATATCTATTTTTGATGGTCACCTTATTTAACATTCTATAATCAATAAAAAGTTTAAGAGTACCATCCTTCATCTTGATGAAGACAAATAGTGCACCCCATGGTGACATACTTGGTCTAATCAAGCCTTTTGATATCAAATCATATATTTGAGCCTTTAATTAAACTAATTCAGTGGTTGTCATTCTATACAGTGCCTTATATTATGGTTCTGATCTAGGTGTGATGTCTATTGAGAAATCAAATTCCAATTTGGGAAGCAATCCTAGAAACACATCATGAAAATTCTTAAGAAAAGGATAACATTCAATGGATGGTTTCTTAGATTCATCCATTTCACTTATCTTGACAATAAATTCTTGACACTCTTTTCCTTGAGCTTTCTTGAGTTGCATTGTATAAATCTACCTAATCCTCAACTCTCTTTCCTTTCCCTGAATTTGTGTCTAATTTATAAAGTCATATTGACACTCAACCTTATATAGGTAGTAGTAAACCTTTTATTTATGATTCATAAGCCAATTGACTCCTAATATCACAACATATGACCCTAGCAGTGTTACATAAATATCCACTACTATTGTGAATTCAATCAACCTAATCTTAGCTTTAACTAAACACTTGTCAATTTTGACCTTAGAATCATTTCCATATTATACCAACCATGCATTTTCCATTACTCTTGATTTTATAGATAACTTATTAAGCATTCTAAAATCAATAAAACATTCTATAGCCCCCATATCTATCAGAATAGAAACTAGATCTTCAAACAAAACACCTCACAATTTTATTGGTGAAGCTTGGAATTTGGCTCACTAATTATCATCTACAACATGTATGCATTGTTGAAATGTTATTTATTATGGATTATAACCTCTTTTATTCAAATTATCTTTGGTAAACTCATGATCAAAATGTTCACCTCCATAAATGAAGAAACCTCCAGGTGTCCTTTCCTATCAGATTATTGGTTTCTCTTGAAACTACCTTTGAAACCATTATCTAATTTCCTATTACCTAAACCACTATTGAATCTAAAATTTTGATTTTTGAACTAAATCTTGGAGTATCTAATCCTCTTCTTCTAGATATTATTTTTGAATGTTTTTTTATAACTTCCAAACTTTTTCTTGAACTTATCTATTATTTGAGCAAGAGATTTCAAGTTTTGTTCATTTTTGACTACTTTTTCAAAGACCTGGTCCATGGTAGATAGCCCATGTACATCCACCTCTCCACCAATATATGGTTTTAATCCCATGATGAAGTTACTAATTTTGAACCTCTCATTTGTCTGATATTGAATTACATACTTCATAAGTGTGGTGAATTTTTCCCAATATTCATTCATCAATAGGTCTCCTTGCTTAAGATTCTAAAAATTTGTAAGCTTTTGGCCAAAGTATAACTGTAAAAGTCACTATGATCTAAAAAATTACAAGAAATGATCCCATGTGGTGGTAGTAGAGTTAATATTCATTTCCAACATTTTGCTAGCCCACCATGTAGCTACTTCACTAGCCAAATGATAAGCTCCCCAAAATACTTTAGTGACTTTAGAATAGTTTTTAATCTTGAAATAATTCACCATCTCAGTTAGCCATGTTTTAGTTCCATCTCCAGAATGGTTCCATTGAACTTAAGTGGATTCACCTTTTACATATGTCTATCTAATTCTATAGCTACATGATCTCTCACGTTTTGAGGAAATTCATCATTACCTTGTTATTGAGGGATTTAATACTCAACAAGATGTTCTTCAAGGACATCTTGATGGGCTTCCTCCTCATGGCCATCAATTTCTTATTCTAAGGTTGTTATTTGGTCCCTAATTTTAGTCATGGATGCAATAATTTGATCCAAATTTACTAATTCCTCAGTGGTAAATTAGTTCAGATCAAATGGAGGTTTGTTTTCATTGACATTCAAAGGACCCTCACCAGATGCTTTAGCTCACACCATTCTCCTTAATGGTAAATAAAAGTAAAATAAAATTTTAGTGGACTCATTAAATCCTAGAGTCTGAGCCATAACTTTGATACCATAATGTAAACTTTTTTAATTAATTTAATTCCATGTCTTCAAAATTAGAATTTACCATGAGAATCTAATTAGTGATATTAATAAAAACATATTGAGTATGATAAGCATAAAATAGGCATGTAGAAATCCATTCAATTACTCATCACTCAAAACAAATAAGCAAAACAAAACTACATATATTTTAAAAACCAATTACATAATTCTAGCCATGGATAGTATAATATTATAGCCACTATTGTCAAAATACATATGAATAAATAATTACATTTTCATTAGGAATAATGTTTCAATAATAAAAACAATACTAGATACAAGGCTCCATGGATCATGAGTCTCATGAACTCTAGTATCTATCGTAATATCAAGTGTAGTCTCTAATGAGGTACTATTATGGGGAAGGATAGCACCATCTTAGTTCTTTTCCACACCAACCATAGACCACATATCCCCCACATAATCCCCCAACTAGGGAATGGCTCTCCCTTCATGTACATGTAGATAGTGATGGTGTGGGAATAGAGAGAGACAAGATAGTACTTGTGTGATTTAAGATATCCTATACATGATGTGTACCATAAATAAAATACATTCTAACATGATATCAAATAAACACGTAAATTATACATATGAAATTATAATGTTTAACTAAACATTACTTTGGCCAGAATTTTCTAATATTTCATGATCATTAGGATCAATTTAAATTCATACACACCACTTGATCTAATTACCCTCATCTAGCATTGATGATGCTAAGTAACGTAGTGAAGTCTATCCCACTACTTCTTTAGTACCAAGAAGTGAGATTTGGTTAATATAAAATATAACCAATATATTTAAATGGATTACTTCATGTTAGCAAGCATAAAAAATTCTAAGTATAAAAATAATAAAATTACATACATTTAGTCTATCTAACATAACCAATAGATAAGAATGGATGGTTCTTTGTCAAGTCTACTTATCAATTATTGATTCCTGAGGCTTAGAATAAAGAGATATGGAAAAAGGTTTGGAACTATAAACTTATATCAAAAATTAACATGTTTTGGTGAGCTACTACTCATAACAAAATCTTAACCCAAGACAACCTTTAGAAGAGAGGGTTTACCCTGGTTAATAGATGCTATTTGTGTTGCTCAAAAGAGGAAATAGTTTCTCACCTTTTCATACACTGTGATTTTACCCAAGAACTCTAGGGCATAATCCTAAATAATTTTGGTATTGAGTGGGTCTATAACTCTGACCTTAAGGAAGTCATCTTCAAATGGAATCCTACCTTTTCTCATCCATGGCTCATGGAATTATGGAATCAAACTCTACCCTGTTTGAGTTGAATTTTATGGAAAGAGCACAACCACAAAATTTTTAGGGATACTACTAGAAATGCTTCTCAGGTGTTTCATTCTTTTGTTAATACTCTTTTAGAAAGTGTCACCATTGCTCATATTCATACTGTGAAGAAACCCCTAACACAAGAAGAAGAAAAAATTGTGGCTAAATGGAAGGTTCTAAACCATATTCTTTCTTTTAATAATTCCAAACTTCTACAAAGACTTAATACTAAATGGATTCCCCCAAAGCCTAACTAGATGAAACTTAATTTTGATGGGGCCTCCAAGTTTGATGGTAAAGCCAGTGGAGGAGGGATTATAAGAAATGACAAAGGGTGGATGATTGCTATCTATCTTGGTAGAATAGGCTACCAAAGTAATAAGTATCCTGAAGCAATGGCCCTCCTATGGGGGATAAAATTGGCTATATCCCTAGGTATAAGGAATTTGAGTATCCAAGGGGACTCTAAAATGGTCATCAATGTTGTTAATAAAGCATCAAATGTGGGCATTAGGTTAAAAAAAATCATTAGAGATATTCAATTTCTTCTGTAGAAGCTTACCAGAGTTGATATTTCACATATTTATAGAGAGGGAAACAATGTTGTTGATTCCTATGCCAATCTCGGCCAACAATTTTCAAATTGGTGATGTTGGTGCCAAATAGATCATATCCCTATAAACATTAGGGATATTATCCAAAAGGAAATGACTTGTTAAGGATGAGTTAGACATATGAGAAGGATAGATCTATTAGTTGGTTCATTTGGAGGGTTTCGACATGGATCTCAGAGCTTGGTGCCTTTTATACTCTTTTGATAATCATTTCCAATTTATTATACCAATGTGTTAAGGTGAGTAGAATTCATTATAGAGATCACTAGGAAATGATTTTTAAGCATGGGAGAAATAAATATCATCTTGGCATGATACCCCAAATTATGTGCTACCTCATTATCATTATGCATATTCAGGAACAAGGTCTTGAAGCCACTCCAACTATGAAGGTTAAAATTGGGAATTCTCTTGGTCTAGTCTGCAAATCCAAAATGGGGATGATATAATTCAAATAGAACTAGTCTCTTGCTATGAGTTCAAAGATAACCTATTGGTCTGGCATTACTACAAAGAAGGTGGGATTAGTCCCTACTTAAAGAGGCTCAATGGGTTTGATGAAAACCTATCTGATCAATTTGTGAGGTCTTGGTTAAATTGGTGAGTCACTATTGGAAGAATTAGCTTTAATATTTCTAAAAAGGTGATAGATATGGATACAGGCATGCCCACATAGGGGATGAAGTTAAAAAGGAAAACAAAAATCACAGACCTCTCCAACCAGAAGCTATTTCTTGGAGAAGGTGGAGAACTTGCTACTTACCAAGGAGGATTTGATAGAGCTAAATAACTCAAGCCATGGGATGGAGTGTGCTTCATCCTCATGAAGTATTTCATGCTAGAAGGATGATTCACTAGGTTTTATAATTATCATCTCCCCTTTTTAAATCATTTTAGGTGTAATGCTCTAATCAATTTTCCCTTTTATCTGCTCTCCTCCCTAAAACATTTTGTCCTTAAGGTGAGAGAAAAATTGGCAAAAAAAACTTGATATGAATCCTATCCCCCTCCATTAGGGCCTCATTTTCTATTTGTATAATTTCCACCGTGCTCTTGAGCCATCCAAGGCTATTAGAATTGATAGCAGGGATTTTTCTTCTAACCCTTTGGTTGATGATGTTGTTGATGAGCCCTGTCTTTCCCCTATCTCTACCAAAACTAAAGAAGTCTCCTTTTCTACTCCTGAGGAGACCCCTATTGACACCCCTAGCTCCTTTTTGAGCATGAAGGGCAAGAAAAGGATGTTTTATGCTGGTGAAGAGAGTATTGGGGGAACCACTATGGGGACCCATAAAAATCTTGGTAGGACCACTGGGGGTCAAGGTGGTAAATCCCATATGTCCACTAAGGTTAGTAAGGAGGGCCTCTCCTTAGGAGTTTGATGGTTGGGGTGGATTACTAGCAAACCTACTCCCAAGGCTAGGCTTATTGACTATTCATAGAGTGCCTTAGAGGAAGCCACCTAGGAAGAAGAGTACAAAGAATTATAAGTTCAACAAATCTCTGAGGTTACTGAAGGTAAGCTAGAGACAAGAGAATTTGAGGCTACTGTAGAGGATGGTGTTGACATTGTGGAAAATGTTCACAAAGAGGGAAAAATGTATGTGGAGGAAGCTAATGAGGAAACTAAAACTAAGATTGGTTTGAAAGTTGAAATTGCTACCCTAAAGGGTCGCATCTAGAAATTGGAGTAGAACTTTACCACTGGGCTCTGGAATTCTATTCTCCCAAACATGTCTATGCTCCAGGAATTGGGTAATATTGATTCTACTATCAATGTGAAGAACACTAAGAAATTGAATGACCTCATAAAATCTATGGTTATGTAATGAGAGATTTCTCTATTTCTCATTTTTCCTATTCTTATTTTATTTTAGTTTGTTGTGTCTATTGGTACAATATTATTGTCATTCCTATCATAAGGCATCTTTTATGTTGATTTCCTTCATGGTTCCTCTGATTCTATAAGTGTTCATCCCCTGGTCTACCACCTCATATAATCAAAAACATATGCAATGAATCTTAACAATATTATTTATTACATAGATAATAAACATAGACAAGTACAGTCTATACCAACTAGGTATATTTTATACTTTAGACTGCATGTTTTTAATTTCACTAACTCAAATGTAGTACCATATATGATAAATAACATTTTCAAATTTTATTTCCACGTACACAATTATCAATTAACAATAATCCATTATAATTAATTTTAGAGATCAAATACCACATAAATAATGTCTTATCTCACATTAAACATAAATCCTTCATAGATATAACTTGTAATTTTAATAAGTTGTATGCATATAATCATAGTGTCCTACCTCTCAGGTTTTTATTACTTAGTTTAATATTCAACAAATACCATAATTATAAGTACACATATTCTACATATAAATATATGCTATGTATGTATATGGGTACATAAGTTGGTCATATAGATATATTCCATATATATGTACCAATATTATACATACACAACATTTACTTCATACATGTATTTATTCATATGCAAAATTTGTGTTTTGTTCAAACTAATAGTAAATTTTATTTTTCTTTGTGAACTACATATGATTCAAATAAACTATTTGTAATTTACCTATTTAGAAAATAGAATTAAAGTTAAATCATAAGACTTATACTTTCTCGAAACTCTATTCTCATTTTTCTTATTTCAATTTATCAGTCAAAATCCATTTTCAATGAAAATTTTATTCATAGTCTAATTTCCTTATTTTTCCCTAATTTGGGTCATTAGACTTTATATATTATTCCTAGATGGTGATAAATAGTGTTCAAATCAACTAGAAACTCAAAGATATATTCTACCCCTTCCACATACTTTAGGATTATATACTACCCAATTTTCACAAGCATGATTTAAAATTGAGTCAACAACCAACTCAGAATTACTATGAACCACATAATAACTAATCCATTACACATTTTATACAAGTATTTAACCTTAAAATAGGCTATGTATAGGTTTATATCATTATCTCATGCATCATTTAGTGTTTGACTTTGTCGACTACTTATTTTTATTATAACTCATACATTAAGGATTCCATAATATGATATAGGTTTATTAAAAGGGTTTGAACCACATACCCAATCCACAAAAACAATATAAAATTCATGTGAATGCTCTGCATATATGTGTATCTGATATTACAAGTTACACTTATATCTATTTTTATTCTAATATCCACTATTTGAATATTCTATCAAATATAAAAAAATAGTTATAAGAGTCACCTCATAGAAAAATTCTCTAAGATATGAAAATCTAAAAAAATAGGACTTAACCATTCACTATAGCCACTTTATGATAGCTCTATCTTATCAACTTACCCAAACCTAACTAATATATGTAGACTCATCTTACTCTTGTAGGATTTAAATAATATGTTCATAGTCCCTATACATATGTGCAGAGTGTTTGATACAAAGTATATAGCTCTTTCCTATAGACTAAAACCAATTATAAACTTCATAATAAGCATACACAAAATTTTAATACCAACATATTCATTTAACAAACTTACTTAGACCTAGTATTTTACCATAGCAAAGTCAAAACATATTCAATATCTAATGTAGAACATATGCTCAAGGATTCAACATAACCATTACCATATATAAGTGATAAGGTTTTCAAAACAACCATACACAATCATCCTACTCATTAAAACCTGACTATTGAGTCCTACAATTTCTTAGTTTGAGCATATCATGTCAAAAAAATATATTTTTAACTATAATAATTCACATGTACAATCCTAGTCTTCAATTTAAAAAGACTTTGGAGATATCTATTTAGTTATATGGATGGTTGATCCACCCACATGGATCAATCTATATCTTTAATATGAATCAAGACATTTGATAAAATCCCTAATAAAACAAAATTATTACACAAAATTTCCTATTTCATACAATAATGAAATAACTTCACCAACCTCATAATAGCTTCTAGATTGATATTTCTCAAACTAAAATTATTATTTTCTCCTTCTCTCTACTCCCTCTTATTCACTTCTTCATTTTTATTATGCCCATATAACTATCTCCTCTTATTATTATTTTTCTGTCAACCTTTCTCATTTATGCAATGCATGCAACTGCTAGCATAAAACTTATAATTTTCCATAATTTCATTATGTAACACCCCATTATATGTAGATATAATTAATTATTTATGTTTACTCCAATTTGATAAAAACAAATAAACCCCTAATTATCTTTAATGTTCCCTGAACCATTTAACCATTATTTTAATACTTTATTTTTTGCATGGTATTTTGACTTTACATGTCTATATATTAACTTTACAAATTACACATTCTAAATCATTGATAATGATAATTAACACTTCACAAGTCTTCTTTACATAAAACCATTATCTATACATTTGAATATAGACTAGGGATTAGTTCATAGGATAGGTTAGGGTAACAATATAATTTTGGTAATAACCTAGAAAATGAAATCAACATTATGACTTTAAATAACAATGTGACTAATTTAAATTCATTGATATGATTTTGACTATAATAGTAAATCAAACAATCATAATACCAAAACATAATGATATTATAACATCGTAGTCATTTATTATTACCACTTTATATAGATTATCCAAAATGTCTTCAACTATATTTTATATATAAAGGCAATAAGTCAAAAAATTGATATTTCCTAAATATAATTATAACCAACTAATGTATAAGACATGTTAAATACATTCTTATCAGGATTTAGGTAGTAGTACGTAAATACCAAATATTTAGATTTAATTACACATTAAAACAATATCATCACAATCATAAATACAATAACATGAGTTGATAATTAATGTCATTGTGCACTCAATCTATATACTAAAAGCATAATGCAATCACATAATTAAATCAACTTTAGATTTTTAATGAAACTAGATCAAAACTAACACACATAATCAATCATTCTAAATGCATATTTCACAAAAGACACACTAAAGCTAACAATTCAAATAATGCATATAAGCAATGTTATCTATCATGGTGTGTGGATGGGTTTTCATTGTTTCTATGTCATCCACCATGACCTCCATCTGCACCATCCTCTTTGATCATGATCTCCCTCCATCATGATCTGAGGGATGGATTATTTTCTACGTCAAACTCATGACAAGAAGGTAGTTAGCACAAAATATCATGATATATATCCATAAAATACTATTGTAACAACTAATAACATGATCATAATGTAAAGTATATATAAATATAGATAACTCATAGCAATATAATCATGTAATCTAAGAAACATACAATTGTCCCATAATAACATATGACTTATATCTTAATTAAATAATATTTAATTAGTATAACAACCATAATAATTGAATAATCAGGTAAATTAGCTTAGTGAGAAATTGGGATGTAACAGTCCAAAATCTATATATCCATGTACCATATATATCTATATGTCTTCTATGTCAATAATGTCTATTCCGAAATGCATGTGCATATAAAAAAAGATATGCAATCTAAATAACATGTATGATAAACGTAACTAATAATCATGTCATGCTTAGGTCATGATTTTATATTTTTGGAATTTTTGATGTATATATATATATATATATATGTATGTATGTATGTATGTATGTATGTATGTATATATATATATATATATATGTATATATATATATATATGTATGTATGTATGTATGTATGTATTTAATTTTTTAATATTTTAAAAAAATGTGTATCTTAGTTAAGGATAAAATCAATGAGTTGTGCCCCTATAAGGTCTTAAATCAATAAATATAAACTTCCTTTATTATGAAACTATATCGACCATTTGTTTTATCATGGTTGGTTGGTAATTGACTTATTCTAATCACACCTTGATTTTGAATATGGTGTTGTAATGCCCAAAAATTATCTATATGATGTCCATGTATCCTATAATAAGCATAATAATATCTAGATTTATTTAGATCATGTGATGGAAGCAAGGTTATAAACTTGTTTCTAAGCAAATCTCTTTAAGTTTCAATTGGATTCTTATTAACTTTGTGTAAAAATTTTGAACCATTAAGTATAGATGCATTTTTTTCCTAAACCCATACTTGAGATGAAATATTTCAAGACATGAATATTTTTATTGAAGATTCAATGGTGAAAGTGACACTAACATTCTCAAGAATGTGGACATATGCAATCTTTTCCTAAAGTGATGTAACCCTTAAACATAATTATTGAATTCATTTTTGCTATTGTTTTGAGTTAACAATGCAACAAGTATTTGTATTGTGATTATATTGATTATCTTGAAGTATTATCTTTAACTTTTTAAATTTATATTTATTTTTAAGGGAGACTTTATTTTTACATGAGTTATCCCTTTAGTCTCTTGGACCACAAGGTGTGAACATATTGTGATACATGTACTCATATGGATCAATGGGATTAACATTTAGCTTGCATAAGGAATCATTTGTATTCCCTTGTATATAATTATCATCATTATAAATATCATATTTTTCAACTATATAATTTGGTTTTTATGAATTAACTAAAAAAGTAAAATATGGAACTATTTTTTCCCCTTTATAGTAGCTTGTGGTTCTTGTCCCTGTGGAATGAAACATGCCAACCTTATCAACTTCTCAAGGTCTAGTCAAGAGAACTAATGTAATGGATAGATGGAATGGGAAATATATGGATTGAGATCATTGATTTGAGGAATGAGGTTTTGGATGATGGGTGGTGAGGGATGCTCTTGATAGGAATAAAATATATCTACCACATCATGTTTTTTTTAAGGGTGTTTAATTGGGAAGAGACAACTCCAAGGTCACTATGTATTGGTGATGATGAGATAAAAAAAACTCTTGATTAATGTTAGTAATAATGAATTGGGTATAATTAGGATAGATGACTCAAGGGATTTAATCTACCTTGTTAGGCTGGCTATGCCTAGTCAATGTCACACACAGAGTGAATTAAAATATGATGAGGTTAATTTTTGAGAAGAAAATAAAAGGGAAGGTGGGTGGCTAGGCTTGGATGACATTATATTGACAAACTCAATTTTGGGGGAAAATGACAATGGGAGGATTGAGAATTCATTATTTCTCATCAATAGAATCAAGATAATTAATAATTAGTTCCATAATGGGGGTGGAACATAATACCTATAATTTGAGTTCAAAATTAATGTCACTTTTTAATTTACTTCTGGGAATATGAGATTTAACCAAAGGGAAAATACATGCTCTAACAAAGTAAGGACACTCTAGAAGTGTCATGAAAGAGAAAAGAAAAGAAAATTTTGTTTTATGTGTAATTAAGTATATGTGTTTGTTTTTATAATGTTTTTTTAATATTATACTTGATTTTATAAAATGTTATATCAAGGTTTAATGCTCATCTTCTTTTTGACAAGGCTTTTCTAGATGTTTGAGGTTGTTTTGACAATATTTTTATCATAAAGTGAATTAATATACTTGTTTAAAGTAATAAATTAACTAATACTAAAATAAAATGAATTGAAAGTTATTTTTTTGTTCTTTTTAAGTTTTTGAATGCATGAAAACTTATAAAATAAATATGCAATTGTGGATTTTTCCTAGTTTTTCCTAGCTTGTAAGATGATTTGTATAGTGCAATCTAAATGATATAGCTTTATTTTTTGTTTTTATTTTGAAAAATATATGAAATAATATTATTCACTTATTTTTTTTATAACATGAAAATATGAAATTAAGTTTTGAAATCATATAAAATACTCTTACTAAGAATTTACAAATTGTCTTCACACATGCATGTTAGAAACTGGCTTCACACATGCATGTTAGAAACTAGTTTTAAACATTTTGAATGTTTGTCTATGAATTATAATGATGTATGGATGAAATAATAAGAATAATATTTTAGATCTAATATTTTAGGTTTTGGTTGTCTAGATTGTCTAAGTTTTTATGTCTATATGTTTGAGAGTTGTTTGTTTGAATTTAGATTTACCTATTGTTATGGTGTGATTAATATAAACTATGATATGTGAAAAAATACATTCCTTTAAATAAATTAATATTCAATTGTAGTAACAAGAGATGTATACTATGTTTTTGCATAAGAGAGGAAATAGAGAAAGATTTATTTTTTTTTAATTTTATATGATTTTTGAATATGAACATAACATAATCAATTAAAAAATTAAACTATTATCAATTTATTATTTAAAAAATATTGAAAAGTAAAATTCTCCAACTTGATTAATGGTTATGACCAAGCAAAGTGAAGATATTATTGTTGTATAAAATGTCTTCAATAATCTAGCTCAACATAACCATAAGAACTCTATAGAAAATGAAGGTAGAAAGAGAAGGTGAAAAATAATGACATAATCCTAGAAAAGAGTGTAACTATATTATGTCTGGCTGATCCACTAATAATAAATACTATGTTGATGATCTAATGAATTATCTCTTCCAAAAAAATGTTCAAATTTGACATGAAAGTGACTGAGAGGGGAGCAAAATATTTTTAAAAATATAATTAGGTGGGATTGGTTTATTTATATCTTTAAAACACCACTATTTAATGCAAAATTTAGATCTAAAATTACATAATACTAAAATACTTATAGAAAAATCAAGGAGGTAGTATGTGTGAGTTTAACTTCAGGTTGAATCTAAGATAAATTTAGAAAGATCAAATATTGATAAAAAAGGAGTGTGAGTGAGGTGGTTTTTCATGAGATAAAATACAAAGAGAATTAAGTAATAAACATGAATAAAAACATGTAAAACACGTGAGAAGTCAATTCTTAGATGTTAAAAATTAAATATGGATAAACTATGATGAAACCACCACTATTGATAGATGATGAGGAGGAAATTGCTATGAACCATGATGAGACCATAGTAATTTATGATGAGACTAATATGGTGTAAATGCCTTACTATTAGTAGTTCCATCACCAAATGAGGTGGCTCCATCATGAGCAAGGGAAGTTTCATCATGAAGAAAAGGACTTCAAAACTAAAGGCAAAAGGACTAAAAAATGACATTTTTTGTCTTGAAAAAGACAAATAGAGGCAAAAGAGAGAGTAAGGGGTGGTAATGTTAAACATAATTGGATATGAGAGTATTTTTAGAGATCATTACATTATCATCATATTTTTAGAAAAATAATTTACCATGCAATTTTCTAGTACATACATATTACACCCTCGAGAGAATACCTAATCATGAAGTAACAAAGGTATGGTCCCAAGTAGTAGTGTGTTGAAGGAAAAATGAGGGTTATAAAAATTACCTTACATACCTATGTGGTGTAGTGAAGCCAATTGAGACTCCATGCAACTTGCGAGTAAAATATGGGAATCAAGTGAATTTTAATGAAAAATAAAAAATAATAACTAATTAAAACATCGAATAAAATAATTATCATGTATGAGAGGGTGAATATACTACCTAAATCCAACCAACTAAGGGACTAAATTTTGAATTGAGTGGTGTGTACCTAAAAAAGCAAAATGAGAAACAAACATGCTATGGGAAAATAAAACCATTAAAATGTGCTAGTTTTTGGATATAAAATACGTCAATTAAGAAATAAAAATATCCAAAAGTGTAAAAACATGAGCTTGTAAGGAAAAATTAATAGAATGGAAGGTTTTAAATGAAAATGTATAGTTAGAAAGTTTATCTATTTAAAAAAATTCCCAAAATTAGAATTCATTTATTCTAATTTATTTTAGATATTTTGATCTCTAGATTCATGGTGATGAGCTGGGAAGTAGCTAACTGATGAGAATCAAGTAGAGATGGTGAATGTACTAATGGGAGGAAGAGTGGGTAAGATCTAGGTTAGTTTTGAATATTTTTATATGTTTTCCTAAATTTTGAAAATTTGATTAAAAATGCATAAAAATCCATACATTTTTTAAATTTCTTTCATTTATGGGATTGGGGGGTCAAGTAGAATAGGACACTGTTAAAATTTGTTATATTTTGGTGAATTTTAGGGTATTTTCAGGGTTTTTGAGTTGGTCATATGTGATGGACAAAACCACCACATTGGGACAAAACTATTGATCTATGAAAAATGATGGTTATGTCTTCAATGAGGTGGTTACATGACCACTATGTCTAGTTAGTAGGGTGGTGTCATAACTACCATGTATGAAATAATTTTTAACCACCTTTTATGAAGATTAAATTACCTAAGATGGTTTCATAACCACATGTAAATGGTATAAGTTTCATCACAATTTCAAAATATTTGTTTTATGTTAATTTTTAAGGCTAAAAAAGGGGCATTGCCTAATTTAAGGTTCTTTTTATAGTAAGGGGATACATATGATAGATCTAGTAAAAATATAAATAGTAGCTACTATGAGTTATGTATTTATTAAAGTTTAATGAACTATTAATCCTAGATAGGGATGGGATTCTATGGATTACTCATGTGTGGATGATGCCCTCAATAAGTAAATTGTTATGTGATTTGATTACCTATTGAGAAACAAACTAGAACACATTTAATTTTTCTTATTATATTTGAGTGTAGACTATCACTCTAGTGTATGTATACATGATTATGGAATTACTAATAATAAGTTAAATGGTGATACTATGAGATGTAATTTACAAGATAGAGGCTGTAAGTTAGGCAGACCACTTTAGAGATGTTAATGCACGTTCTATGGGTGTGAAGTTCAAGGTTAAGATTTTTTTAGTTAATAGATTTTATATCTTAAACCTTTGAAAGAACGCCATTTGTATCCTTTCCTCTCAACTAGTGAGAGATAAGGGCACTAATAGGATGAGTAGAGGGGTCTACACTAATGATCTTAAAAGGTCCTTACTCACACATACATGTAAATTTATAGGATTACACAACTAAGGTATCTCTTAATCATCCACTCCATGTTTATCATGAGTTGAGTGTATGATAGGATGGCTCAATATTAGAGGAGAGTTGACATCGAGGTTGTTTAGGCTATCATAACCTCATAATGGATGGATGTTACACCTTTAATATCCCTTCCCTAAGTATCTTAGACATTGATGATGATGGGTAAATAGGCTAATGAGGTAGTGTTCATTTTTTTTGCTATATGAGTACATCAGGTATATAACATACAATTATAGGTAAAGAGGCACCCTATTGAGAGGGTTCCATAATAATTTCAATTACCTTTTGTAGGAAATCTTATTATACCCCTATTAGTGTATAAGGACATTAGAGAGGCCAAATAAATAATACTTTAGAGCCTCACATGGAATACATTAACACTAATACTTACCAATACAAGGGTTTTTAGGATAAGGGGAGCTCATGCAAGAACACAAAAACAACCCATAATAGGATGGGGAGGTCAGATACTTATATCCATCTAGTGGCACTACCAATGTCAAGCCAATAATAGTAGGTACCACCAGCACCACCATAAAAACCTCCCTTATGGTAGCATTATATATCTCAGCCACCATCACTACCCCTAAGAGGATCCTCTATAGTAGTAATAGGTGGTGGATGGAGAAGGACCAAAGGTAATAGAGGAGGTAGGAGAGGAAGGGATAATGGTGATGAGGTACGATATGATGATGGCTTAGACATAGATGGGCATAATGATGATTTAGGTAAAAACATTTATTAATTCATTTTATATCTTCATATATTTATTTATAGCATTATTACTTAGTTATTTTATTTATTTTGATTTATATGACAAAGGATATGATGTATATCTATTTTTTTTGTGATTACAGAGATAACTACTATCAAGAGGATAATGATCAAGGATACCCTTGTTAATATTTTCCATGTGGGCACATGTCAGATAAAGGATCTAATATCGGTAGACATAATAATCCCTAATAGGATAGGCATGTATACATAAATGTTTTCCCTAACATACCATGTACCTTTGGTTTTGGATAGTCAGGAAGGGGAGATCACTACACTATGGATGAGAGCAAATACAACTGAGGCTTTAGTATAGACCTTGAGTGAGATTTCTTTGGGTAAAGGAGGTCAAGCTACTTCAATCCAATAGATAGGGGCAGAGACAACCTTTAAGGGAGGTAATAGTGAAAATCAACCTAGGATTTATATTCCATGACACTCATCGACATCAGGGCATCCTCATAAGAGGAGGATAAGATCTTATGGCTTCTTATTTCTCATGTTACTTATACAATTATATTTTGATATTTTTGATATTTTGAGAGATATTTACCCTTTATAGAGGTGGATTATATTAGATACTAAATTGTTAAAAATTTAAATTATTATGATATATAGAGATATATTGGTTTATTTTAGTGACTTGTCATTTATGTGTTACATGTTTAATTTTCATGTATGCTCTTTTAGTCTATGCACTTTAGATAACTAGGTATGTGATGATATCTATGTATATCTTATGTTTTTTGTAATGTTATAAAAAATGGTTACGTGAAATTATGAATTTTTTTTATGAAAATGATATAATTTAAAATTATTGATATATGCAAAACTATAAATGTGTTAATCATTATTTTGTAGATGATGACCAAGTTGTTTCATTTACACAACATATGACTTTCAAATTTTAGCAAAGGAATGAAAGGGAAGAAAGATATGCATGAGAAGGTAAAATTAAAACTATACATCAAAATTTCACATGAAAAATGAGGATGACCTATTCTTTATGATCAAATGGAAGAAATAAACATCTCGATAAACTTTTAAAATCCTAACTTTATTAGCTTCATGTAGAGGTAGCTAGCCCTGACAGAATTTATTAATGGGATAATGTTACCCTTTTTAGAAAAGATGTAAACAAACCAATTTTGAATAAATTTTAATAAATATTTTATAATTTGATATTTATTTTTCATTTTCTTTTTACGTTTGCTTGAGATCAATGTAGAAGTACAATCGATGATGGAGGAATCTTGATTTATGGGAAACTTGGAGTAAGAGGAATAACTAGTGATAGTATAGACTATAGGAAATATAGAATATGATACTAAAGAACTTGACATCTATTAGTTTGATGGGTATAAAATTGATGCTAAATAAAATAGACTTCCTCATATTTAGGTAGGTACTCTTGAAGTAGATTAGGAGGATTTATAGACGCCTTTGAGATATGAAATGATTGACCATAATGTATCAATGTATTATCTCAATTTTTGACAATGAATAGAGGAATGGTTATTTTTTCCATGAAATCAACAAATAAGTCTATTAGTAAACTATTAATGTCTACTAGTTGGAGTAGTAGAGGAAAAATCTTGTGACTTTTGATTTAGATGTTAATCCTTGGTACAATAACCAACAAATTTATGAATATCAAAATAAGGATCATTTTACCATTGTGTGAGTTAGGTATAAATCTTAGGTAATGGTAGAAGACCATCACCAAGGAAGGGAGAATATAGAGTGAAAACTAGATTAGGCTCATTTGTGGGTATGGATAGTTACATAATGAGTCTAAGAAAAGTGGCTAACATCTATAGAGGAAGCATACTAAAATGATCATGATATATGGAAAAATAGTAGGGTCTTATCATGGCATGATCCATAAGCATACACTTGAGAGGTTAATTGTGATAGTAGACATAGTATGTGTATGATTCATCTCTAACCTATGAAAAATAGAGGAAAACTAACATAAGGTACTATAAGACAAAAAATGATAGAAAGAGAACTAAAATAATGAAATAAATAAGAATGATATCTAAGAACTTCAAAAAATTTAGTATGAATAAATCTAGCTAAAAATGGGTCATCTAAAGAATAATTGTCATCATAATATGGTGTGTAAATCAATAGTATTGTGTGAAATATTTTTTAATTAAGGAAGCATGGTGAATGGATTGATTAGTTTTGGTAAATTTAACTGATATTTCATCACAAGGCTACTGGGAGGATCAATGTTGAAGAGAAGGAGAAAGTTGAGTGATGTTGTTAGGGCAGAAATCATATGTTTTGATATTTAGGATTATCTCAACTCAATCATCATCATCATCATAGTCTAAAAGGTTAGGTGGAATATTTATGATTAATTTTGGGTGACCATTATAACCTCTAGTAGAGTTGATGATATATTTATAGCATTGATATTCTTGAAATAGAATTATAGGTAGGGGTTCAAGGGTGGGTATTTTAAAGACACCTTATTCTTGGCATTGTTCAAAATTACAAGGATATGTTTCCCCTCAAAATTTATATATAACACCACTATAAGGGAATTTGACACATTAACAAGTAGATGAAGTAACTACTCTCATGTAATGAGTCCAAGGCCTATCATGCAAGATATTTTAGGAAAGTGAAAATTTAAATATCATGACTTTCACATGATCGGTAATGGGAAGACAAAGACAACCTAGAGGAGGAATTTATCTTCTATATTAGCCTTCGCATGTATTACATTTGGATTTAATGCTACATTCAGAGTATCCAAATGTTTTAATAAATTTAAGGGAGACAACACAAGTGCCTAAACCTTCATCAATTAAATCATGTTTAACTTGGCTATCACCTATTTAAAATGTTAATGAATAAATGAGTATCATCCACACAAATTAATATCTCATAAAGAATCATAGAACATATAGGAAACTTAAGTAAGAAGGAATTGTCCACTATTTCATCAAAATGGATGGACATCTCTTCATATTATTGAAGAGTGATATTTTTAGATTTGTATAAGGTAACTTATATCCATAGAAGAGGAGGATGAGGGATGTTCATTTTGAACAATAATTTAATTAGGTGATTACAATGGTAGGGATAAGTTCTCATAATCTCTAAGAATGGTATTTGAGATGCGATATGGGAAATTTATGTAATAGGATCCCATTCATCATAACCTATGAGAGGATTGTTTAATAAATGTGTGTAGTGTTGTAAAAGATCCATTGATGGGGGTTAAATATACAATGAAATCTATGTTGGTAATAAATTGTTGGTTTAGGTTGGTTGTAACCAGGTTGATTAACCTTAGGTGATGTGATTATTTTTGGAGGTATTTCTTATGGTTGAGAAGAAGAAATAATGTTTGAAGTTTGAGGGATGTTTTCTTAAGGTATGTAATTTGGGTAAGGAGTAGAAGTTATATCAATGGTATGAGTGGTATGTGCCATAATACTATCATGAGAAGCATTAGTACCATGAGAATCATTATTATCATGAGCTTCAATAGTAGCATGGGTATGGGTGTGAGTATTTTGAAGATCCCCACTAAAATGTGAATCTGTCATATTTGTATTAAAACATGGCATAGAGGTGTAATAAGACATAAAGGATGATGTCATAGTGTGAGAAAGAGACATGATAGAGGGGAAAGGTGTAGATGAAAAGAAATGACTTGCCTTATATCCTTAGGAAATTCTAGGGTAAGGTGAATGGGGTTCTCTGAAATGAGGTCGCATCATGAGGTTATAGATGACTGTAGGATCCTTTCCTATATGTTGAGGATTTTCATTGATGAAAAAGATCATTTTATCAATGTAGTCAAGGTCATGATGATATTATAATGAAAATAAGCAGTTAAGGGCCATGAAAGAATAAGGAGTCCCATTGTTGGTAGTGCGGGTGGTAACATAAACATTTCTTTGATTCATGTTAGGTGCCACCAAATGTGTTTTACAAAAACTATTGAGATTAGTGAAACTCATCATGTTTATTTTATTTAGTTATGTATTATCATCAAATAAATTCATGATGATGGAGGGAAGCTAAACACTTGTTATAAATGAGGATCAGCTGATATGATATTGGGTTAAACTAGTTTACACTATTATGTAAGAGAATTAATAGGATAGATTGAAAGAGACATAGTTGAATAGGTTAGTTGTGTTCTGTATATGGTTAAACTAAGAAATATATATAAGACACATGATTAGATAGGTCGACTATGTGATTAAGGTAAATAGAATAAGAAGTCTATAATATATTAGGTTGAATAGGATGATTGTATCGTATAGAAGGGTAAAAAACCAACCTTTGAGAGAATAAATTGAATAGGATGACTATGTCCTATAGAGAGAGAAAATATAGGAAACACAATCTAGTGGTTCAACTTTTTTTTGAGGGTAATGATAGTTTTTGATAGCTATGACTTTGGATGATCTAGTGTTATTTAGAAAAAAAAATGAAATAAACACATAGGTAACTAGATCAAACTAATTGATCTATTTGTTACATACTACATAAAAGTTTTGTTTATGTTGGAAAATAAATTTTTTGCAATACAACATATTATTATCAAAGAGCAAGAAACAATGCTAAAAAATATAAATGTTAATCTATACAGTTATTCTTGATTGTTTTAAATTACAATTTTAAAAATAAATGTGATACAACACTGGATTTAGAAAGGAACTAGAAAGGTAAGATAAATATGGTTTTGGTTGTTAGTGTTGAAATGGATTTGTATTGGTGATGTTACTATCTTGGTGGTTGGGCCTAACCCATTCACAATCCTATAGTGATAAGGGTGTTGAGTGCTTTTCCAATATGTACCATCAACCGTGTATTTATACTTGGTCAAAAAATTAAGTCAACTTTCCCCTTGGTGATGAATTTTAAGTAGGTAGAACTTGGGTATAATTTATTTAATGTTATTTGATATTTTATGGTTTTCTAGTGTGTGAATAAAAGAAAAATAGTGTGAATACAATGATACATTAAACTTTCCTATCTAGTCTATGTGTGATACTCTAAGAAATACAATAGAAATATGAAATATGGATTAATTAATACAAATTTAAGTCAATTCCTTTACTTGAAGAGTATAGGGTTGATCGAGTATGAAAATAATATAAAATAGAATAAACTAGATCAATTTTGTCTATTAAAGCAAGGGCCAAAGAAACATAGTTGAATGAGTTGACTTAGTCTCTTGGCCAAGAAATAATTACTGAACTAAATCAATCTAATTGACTTATTTTATTATAGGGTTACATTTTTATAGATCTAAAACTATGAAAAATAAGACTAAAATGAAGAAAAAAATGAATAAATTGGTGAAAATAAATTTGATGATTTTGATGATGCTGAATTTATTGTTTATATACTATGCCATCATGATGAAGATTTTTAAATAGATAATAGAATATATTGGGTTGAATGAGTTTGAAAAAATTGTATGCAAAGTATTAAACTAAGTTGAGTGTATTGATCCAGTTACTTATAGTTGAATATGACGTACACAAATCCAAATAGAATTGATCAAATTAATTGTGTGTTAAACCGGCACACAAATGTTAGACTGAGTTGACATATTTTATGTAGTAATGTAAAGATAAAATAGATAATAAATGATAATAAATAAAATCATGAAAGAAATTTTGAAAAGGTTAGTTCATGTTGGGATGAATAGAATGCATACAAGGGAAAGTGAAGCTAATATTTAAATCAATTCTAGCTCAAATAAGATAAATCAAACTAGCCCTTTCACTTGTTATTACATTTATACAATTAAGGTCATGACCAATATGTATATGTTAGACTAACTAATGGGTATATTACCACACAATATCACTAGAGATGGTTCTAAAGCATGTAGTCAATCAATACCATGCAATAACCCGATTTAGGTCCTATATTTTCCAAACAAAGCAATAACAAAGTAAAGTAAATATAATGTATTTCTCAACAAATCTTGTGGCATAAATGGAGGATAATAAGCATAAAATTAAACATGTAAATAAGAACTCTACTCAAGTCAATGTAGAGGTAATACTAATCATGGAGAGATAAATATAATCATAAAATATTATGTATGCAGTTATATCCATAAAAAGAGAGGAATAAGAGTTAGTAATACTTACCTTGAATAATAATCCATCGAGACTCAACATCTCCCTTAGACATCCAAGACATTTCCAGAGGAAAATATTGTTCTCTTTAAGTGTAAACCCTAGGCAATGACTCCTCAAGTAGAATGGTGGAAGAGTAGATTGTAAATAATTGAAAATGAATTATTATATCTATATCTATCTAAAAATTGGGTTAAGGATGTTTTTATATATCAAAATATAAACCTAAATCCTTTCAAAGTTTTAGTTGACATAATCAACCTAGTTTCCCTAATAGTTTAAGAAATAAAGTAGTTAGGCCCTAGACTAATTTGGCTAGGCTAACTTAGTCTATAATGTGCTCATTTCATAAAACAAGGTCATCCCATTTGAATATGTTTAAAGGATAGTAAAAATATTTTTTTTCTTAGGCATGGGAAATTTTAGGCGGTGAGTTTCTTAGAGGAGCATGTAAGGGACGTATTAAAGCTTAGGGAAATTAATAGAAGGAACTTGTGTTGGTTTTAAGTGGTGGTATAAAGAATAACAATATTTTAAAGAATCAATGGTCTATTGGTACACTATTTAAGGTTTGAACTCAAAGAGATTGATATTTGATGAGTTTTTACACAAGAGAAAGTATCAGTGATTGATATAGTTTTAAAATATTGTGTGTATAAACCACTTTATTTTTATATTGTTACAATTTTAGTTTCTTTAGGTTTATCTTTTAAACTAGATTTATGGAGTTCTACCCCTTTATTAAAGACATATAATTTGGGATTTTTGGGATATATGGTCTAAAATATATGTGGGTATTTTGCAACATCATTGGTGGGTAAGAGATAATCAACTTGTAACCTAATTGTTTATACATGATTACTTGAAGGGTGTCAAAAACTATAAAGACTTTTCCTAAATGGAGGAATCAAATATGCTAAAAGAGGGTAGAATGGATAACCTTTATCCTATGAATATGTGGCCTAACCTATATCATGTTTTAATTGGTATCCATTTCAAATAAATAGGTTTTTATCTAATCCACTTAGCTAAGGATCACCATGAATAAATATAGCAATCTTGAACAATATTAAATAACTAATAAATACTACATCTAATCATACATGAAATAGTAAAAATTCAACCATAGTTGATACATCATTATAGCCACTATTTTATAAGTATAATGTATAAATGTTAGATTTTTTAATAATACATAAAAATATCTCAAATGATAAAACATGATACAAAGATCCATGGAGTAGAGTCTCCACGACTCAAGTATCAATCTATAATCTCAAGTGTAATACCTATTATGGTAATCTAGCTGAGAGGGAGAGCATCATTTGAGTTCTTATACAAATAAACCATGGACTATAAATCTCATTCACCATCTTTCAATTAAAGGGAATAACCCTCCATCCACAAATGGGTAGATAATGATGGTGTGGGAATCTAGAGTAAAAAACCATAACCCATGTGTTGAAGATATCTAATACATAATGTATACCCTAAATAAATACATTCTAATATGATATCACATAAATATGAAAACTATATCAACATATGAAATTATCATGTTTAATTAAAATGTTATTTTGGCTAAAATTTTTAATAGTTAATGATATCTAGGATCAGCCAAATTCATCCATATCACTCAATCTGATTACACCTCATTTTGCATTGATGGAATTAATTAATCTAGTGGAATATGTCCACTACTTATTTACCATCCTAAATATGAGATTTGATAAAAACTCAATAATGTAAAAACTAGTAAATTCATAAAAAATATTTCCCTTTAGATAATAAATGTTATGTTATGTACATAGATATCACATACAATTATTTTTATATCAAATTAAATGTAATGAATATATAAAATCTAGTAATCAACATATCATTTGGGTATGATCATATCAAAACTACCAGTTACCCAAATCATAAAATAACTTATAATGCTATACTTATAACATAGGCTTCTATATTTTTTCATTTTCCACATATATAAAAAAATATAGTCCAAACATATTAATATGTTTCATATTTAAACTCTTAAATGTAGACACCCAATTATAGCCACAAGTAGATTTTGATTGAACTTTAGAATGATTGCTACCAAACATTACAAATTAAGCCTAAGAATCATTAAACATCCAAATTTTAGCTGTGCATCATTCATCATTTCTCAAAATCATGTTGAGGCATCCTTATTTAGGATAATATCCCATACACAAGAATAGCTTCTCAAGGATTCACCCCCAATCATCTTGTGACCTAACAATTGGTAGTTTGGCCTATCGACCCATTAAGTAGGGCACTTGATAAATCATAAAAGAGCAAAAATTGTAATCAAAATGACTTATCTAATTAAATAATATTAAATTCTTAGTTTATTTATCCATTTTCAATTAATTAATATCTTAAAATGGAAATTTAAAAAATCAAATTATCAAGCCTTTTCATCATTACTTTTATGAGTTATCAAACTCTTCTAAAATATATCTAAATATCTAATTTGAGAGTCATCACTATTAATTGAAAATAATAATTACATTACACCTTTTAACTCAACTGGAGTTAGTCTCAACTCACCTAGTTTTAATTTTAACCCATTCCATGTTTAAACATAACCTTAACTCACCTTGGGTGAGAATTAACATTTGAGGCTATAAATATAAGGCCATACCCATTGATGTTTAAGATATTTTGGTGTAAAATTATTATTCTTAAATGTATTAAAAGCTTTGATAATATAGTTCTATAATGCTCAAATTCATAAGCCAAGGTGCCAAGGTGCCAAGGAGAGAAAGAACAAAGTAAGATTCATTGTCAAAGACTTATTGATGTACAAACTAAGAAAGCACTTCAACAAGACATTTAGATCTCCAAGTAAAGTAAAAGAGTGATTTATTTTATGTTTTAGTCATGCTTTCATTTTTAGTTTGTTACCTATGCACTCCCTAGTGTTTAGGCTAGAGGTGTTAGGATTTTTGTGTTAGAGGTACAATCTAGGATTTTAGTGTTATAGGTACAATCTAGGATTTTAGTATTAGAGGTATAATAATTGAGAGTGGGGGTGAATTATTGAGCCCATATATTTCAATTTTAATTGTAGTCCCTTTCAAACTATTAAATAATCAACATATATTAATTTAATCAAACAACATTAACAAGAAAACTCTTTCATTCAATACATACATAAGATCAAACACATAACACATAGATCATGTGGGAAACCCTCATAGGGAATAAAACCCACTCTCAAGGTTGCAACATAAATGGAATACTATCCTATAGTAAATTACAAACAAGAGACTAATCATCTCCTTTAGACTAACAAACCTTGATCATGTCCTCCTAATCAAAGTTAATTAGTGATACACTTATTCCATAAAGAGTGCCTACCCCTAAGATGATCAACTCCTTTAGACTACCTACCTTTATTAAAAAACCTATTTTATAAGGAGAAAATACCCCTAAGGAATACCAACTCTTTTGATACGAACACTTTTAGCTTAAAACTTATGTCTTTAACACCTAATGATGGATCTATGAATATCACTCTTCTCACCTTTCAATAAAAAATCTATCACTAAACGCACCCTATTCACCAAAGCACATTACATAATTGAACCAACATACAAAGATTTATTAGGACACATTACATATCCCAACTAACCTCACTCTTCAAATCTACACACTCAATACATCCTTCACAATAAAAACTATGTCACAGCTTCAACAACATGACTAGATGGTCATACACATAGTCCAAACATTGATATAACTCTTAGATCAACCACCAAGCTCACATAGTCATCATATTTCATTCACTCATACTCAAATAATAAGATCACTATTCTTCCAACAAAATTGTGACCAATAGGTCATATAAATAGACATCAAACTGATCTACTCATTAACTCATTTATAGGGTTCTCTACCCCTCCTTCACTCCCCAATACACATATAAAATTCACTCTCAAAACTCTCCCAAGTCTCTCTCTCTCTTGAGCATACTCACCCATTCTACCTCTTCAATATTTATTAGGTCTAGTGACCTATATGATCACCTTTAACACCTTTCCTAGATTAGCATGTCTAATCCTCTTCAATCTCTACTGGTCCTTACTAACCTATACCTTCTCTTTCAAAGTTTATCTCCTTCACTTGGCTCCACACTCACACTCCCTAAATATAATCTTGAAATTATATAAACTAACACATTTGGTTTCACTATATATAGAGGAATCATGAATTAACAAGATCACTATATTTCCTTATCAGCCACAAAACATGCCTTCACCCTTAAGTCACTTTTTAGGTACTATAGAGACCCATTCAAATATAATACACTTATCCAAGAATAATAATGATGACACATGAACACTTAAAAATATATAATTCCATTCCTTATGTCCCCTACAATATTCTAACATGATCATAGCCATCTTAGCTCACCTATGTGCATGCTCAATCAACTCAGACAAAGACCTTGTACACATGAACACCATTACCAAACATACAATAAACTTATTAAGCATTATTCATACTCAAGATAGTTTGAACACACGTTGAAAATACTCATATCACATCCTCATGGAGTCTACAACACTCTAAAATAGCTAAGTCATCATGAGACATTGAAACAACATCAACACAAGATTGAATATCCTTCTCAAGTCACTCATAGAGCATATATGAAAACATAGTCAACTTTGGACCTTCATAAATATGTCTACACATACTTTCATATATTCTAATCCATATTTATAGATTTTTCATAGATTCCTCTACCATTTTATTTTTACTCCAATAGAAAATTTGAATTCTATCAAAAGTTATGGTCCAAAAACTAGACACTGGTCTTTCCTTTGTAAATTTGAATATTCAAAAGCAAAGGGTCATAGTTAAACTTTGAACACAATTCTCACATATAGTGTCCTCTCATCTTATATCAAATACACTCTATTGATATTTGATCAATATTTAATACATAGTCTACCAAAGCCAAATGTTAAATAATAGTCACTTTGACATCATCTCATGTAATCTCATAATGTTGACTCAATACGCTCCATCAAACTCTATGGATCAACCTAGTCTTTAATGATCAACATTAATTGTTTGATCAATATGTATGAATGCCCACTCATTGTTAGATCCTTATCCTATACCTTTACTCAGTCATTAAACATCATGAACCTATCCTCATCTCATTACTTCTTGACATCTTAGAACAACATGCACTATTGATCTTGCTCAAGATTTAACTTGTGTAGAAATGACCAAGTTTGGGGACCCCTTCAATATGTCTAGAAGGCCAACTTTGCACCTCAATAACTTCTTATGTGCTTACTCAAATGATCTCAAATTTGGACCAGATGATCTCTTTACATAATAAAATACAACCATGTGACACACTATTCCTTAAGCCTTCCAATGTGTGAGATATATCACCATTAATATTCCTTCTCAAAATATTCTATCACAAAGCCAACTATGTCAAAACCTGCTTGAGAGGCCAACTTTGAGTAAGCATAACTATTATTGTGTTTTAGCACATGATCCAAAATCTAGAATAAATCAAATATTATTAAAACTAAACAAACCCATATGATTATATTTTATTGACACATTTACATTTGCAAGATATGACACCATAAAAATTCTCACTTGGCTCTTTTTGCCACATTGCAAAATTGGCCAAGTATGGGAAAACACGATCAAACTAGCTAGAACCACAAATTTGTATATGCATATCTTTAGCTGATCTTTGATACATGACCTGAGATTTATTGAATATAAACTAGGGACTAATTTTATCAAAACCATATTACCAACTCCCCTTAAAGCATTCCCATGTGGTAATGGTGACATCATCAAACTGCCTACATAGATTTTTTTCCATGAGACCCAAAGTGTCTAGATGAAAACCATGGACAAACAGTTGAATTCCACTTATGAATAAAAACATTCAAAGCATATATAAAATCTCAGGGACCTATTTTACATTATAAAACCACCATAATCATACATGAACATCTCTAATCATGCCAAAATTGAAGTTCAACCAAGCCAACATAAAACACACTAGAACAAGCACATTGCACACTTTGTCAATAATACTTGGGATACCAAAGCACTTAATCCAAACACTAGGACACGTCCATGACGTCATCATGAAATATCTAATGAATCTTTAAAAACCTCCAAATTTGTCATTAATGTCAACAAACATCATATATAGCAATATACATCTCACCTTCTCTCTCTTCAAGCACTCCCATAACATGAACTTTCCC
Source organism: Torreya grandis (assembly GCA_037957365.1). NCBI lineage: Eukaryota > Viridiplantae > Streptophyta > Pinopsida > Cupressales > Taxaceae > Torreya > Torreya grandis. The sequence goes on along the minus strand of JARHVA010000908.1, from coordinate 438,971 downwards.
CCCCTTTGACACAATGACAAAGTGGGCACCAACTAATCCTAAGGACCTAAAAATACTATAAAAATAGGAAAGGTACATATTATAAATATGATATAAACCCCCCCATACATTGAGCCAACCTCTTCTTTCCTTGATAACATCCTTCTTGCTCCATGACAACACTCACTTCAACCCAACATAGCAACCAATGAAGAATAATACACATAAAAAACTAAAATATGATTAAACTTACCAATAAAAAACTTAGAGGGACCCCCCGTAATATTTACGATCCATTGAACCTTTTGAACATCTTCAGATCTCCACATACCATAAAGGACCACTATGCAAGCTTACTATCCTTCTCTCTCAAGACACTTCTATGACCATCAATAGAACATCATACCACTCATTAATTAGTATAAATGTTCTAATATAACTTGATAAATCACCTTTAAATATTAATTCTTTGATCTTTTGGAGAAACTAAACAAAAACACTCTTCTTCTTACTAGGACAGTCTAGTCCTCTTGTATCCCTACTTAGAACTTGTAGAGCCCACAAATTTTAGTAGACATATATTTAGGACCTAAAATTTCATATCTAGAGAACTATTATATGACCCCTTAAGGAAACAAATTTTCATTACTAGGATCATCATTTGCAACATACTTCCTTCACAAACCTACTACCTAATTAGCCGTCCATATAGACATAAATGAGAATAACTTGAGAACCACAAACATTCAGATCTCCATGAAGATTTATTTGACTACACATTTGGACCATTAAACATATTAATAATCCATAGACCTTAATTGACAAGGTAGACTATTTTTTTCTAACATAACCCAAAACCCTAGAATCTCTAAACAAATAAGGTTAACAAACCTCCTTCTGGTCAATTTAAACCTCTAAAAATTCTTGCATACCTAGATACACCCATCACACACTTCTATAATAATATTTTATCCTTCACACCTTTGGGAGACATGAATTCCTATAACCCCTTTTAGGCCTACTTATCCTTAAGTAAAAAAATTGAGAAACCTGAGAGTACTCAAAAAATTTACAATTTGGCTTCAACATACCATTAGACCAAAAATTCTTGGATCATATCACAATTAATTTCACTTACATTTCTGAGAATCAAACACTTCTTAACTATCCATCAATCTCTATAAGCCTCCTAAAACCACCCATTATGACCTTGTACTATAGTTCCTTCATAGATCTCTGGTGCAAACACATGAACTTATGGCTCCCCCTTAACCAAAGACCTTCTCTGATTGGAATTGTCATCTTTAGCACACAAAATTTATTCTGCACACCTTCTTCCTAATATTCAACTACTTAGTCCTTTGATCCTAGGACTTGACTAATTATAAAGATCTGCTAACTTCATGCTTCATCATGAACAAGACATCTTCAACAAGTCTTCAAACTCTTCTATCCAAGTAATATTTGATTGCCACTAAGCTTCCTCTAATTTACAAGTGTCTCCTTGAAGCTTATCTATAGACACCCCTTTAACATAGTGAGACTAAAAGTCTCAAAACTTAGGAGACTCCCATATCTCTATATCTTTCTCTAACTTGTAATCTTGCTTTATTTTAACTAAATATTTGACTTCATTATTTTCTTCAAATTTATTAATAAATGATGACATCATAAACTCTTGGCTTTCCTCCATTTTTAATTCTTTTTCCACCTTGGCAAACAATCCATTAAGACCCTTGGACTCAATAGGGTTAGTCTTCTTAGTCTTCATTATCTCATATCTCCATACCTTATTTTGAGTCTTCTTATCTTATACAACCATCTTACCTACTTGATTCTTGATCTTATCCTTATTTGCAACATAACCTTCTAGATCAACTTTATTATCACCCTTATGACTAGAATATTTTGTAATGACTAACTTTGGTTTCCATTCTTGAGTTTGTCCTTTGTCAAACCTTCTAGTAGATCTATATCTTTTGACAACCTTGAAGACCTCTTAACACCATTTGGATAGAATCTAGCATCATGTACAATTTCATGATAATTGAAACAAATAACATCATTCATACCTTTTGATAGATTTGAATTGTGATCAATATTTGGCCAAAAATTCCTTCAATCATAGCTCTATGAATGCCCATTCTTGACAAACTTCATTATATATTACTTAGCTCTATGACCATTCTTATTACATGTATAACAATCATCATGAAATAAACTAGCATATCTTGAAGCATTTGGTTGTCTAATAGACCTTCTTTTATTTCTCTTCAAGTTTGCAATCTCCTTGACTTGCTCAGACTTCTCATGCTCCTTTCTTAGCTTGTTGAACTTATCTATGAGATATTCATCCTCATTCTTCAACAATTTTATCTCAATTTTCATCTCATCATTCTCACCTTGTCTTGAACTCATTTTGATATTTGCTTCTTCTAACTAAGTCTCATTCTTCTTATCTTGTTTTCAGATTTATAATAGTTGCCCCTAACTAATCCTTGAGATTGATAATATGTTTTCCATATTATTTAACTTGTTCTAATTTATTTTGTTTTTCTTTTGGCTTGCTTATCTTAATTATGAAATTTTCATACTCATATTTTAGGGAAACAAGATAAGTCTTTAATCGATCAATTTCAACTTTTTTAGCTTTCATGTTTGAACATGCAGCCTCCATTTGAATACTGAGAACTTGGTTAGTCTCGTTATCCCTCTTAGCTTCTTTAAATATGTCATCCATCATCCTACATGCTTTCTCTTTTATATAACTAATCTATTCTTCAATACTTTTGACCATTAATTTCAAATCAATATTTTCTTTCCTCAACTATTTAGCCACCTTTGTACCACTCAAAATCTTTTTCAATTTGTTAAGTTTCCTCCAAAGGACCTAATTTGATACCAATTATTAGATGTACAATCATTGGGGGGGTGAATTAATGAGCTCAGATATTTCAATTTTAATTGTAGTCCATTTCAAACAATTAAATAATCAATATATATCAACTTAATCAAACAACATTAATAAGAGAGATCATTCATTCAATGCATACATAAGATCAAACACATAACACAGTTCATGTGGGAAACCCTCATGGTGAATAAAACCCACTCTCAAGCCTACAACAAAAATGGACTACTGTCTTATAAGAAATTACAAACAAGAGACTGATCAACTCTTTTAGATTGGTAAACCTTGATCATGTCCTCCTAACCAAAGTTATTTAGTGAAACACCTATTACACAAGGATCACCTACCCCTAATATGATCAACTCCTTTAGACCACCTATATTTAGTAAAACACATATTTTACAAGGAGCAACTAACCCTAAGGAAGAACAACTCCTTTAGACCCTCCTTTGATAACAACACTTCAACCTTAGAAATGATTTCTTCAACACCTAATGATGGATCTATGAATATCATTCTTATCACCTTTCAGAAAAAACTTTGTCGTTGAACACACCCTATTGGCCAAATCACATTACATAATTAAATTAGCATCCAAAGATCAATTAAGATGCATTACATATCCCAACTAACCCCACTCTTCAAATCTACACACTCAATACATCCTTCATAGTAAAAAATCTATCATAGCATCAACTACATGACTAGATGGTAATAAAAATAGTCCACACAATGATCTACCTCTTAGATTAACCACCAAGCTCACATAGTCTTCATCTTGCCTTCACTCACACTCAAATAACAAGAGCACTAATCTACTAATAAAATTATAACCAATAGGTCATACAAATAAACCTTAATTTGATATTCTCATCAAATCATCCATAGGGCTCTCTACCCCTTCTTCACTCCAAAATACACATATAAAATCCACTCTCAATATTCTTCCAAGTCTCTCTCTTGACCATACTCACCCATTATATCTCTTATAGGTTTATTAAGTCCAATAACCTATATGATCACCTTCAAGACTTTACTCATATTATCATGTTTGATCCTATTTTATATTTTCTAGTCCTTATTGACCTATACCTTCTCTTTTAGAGGTTATCTCATTCACTTGGATCCACACTCGCACTCCCTCTATCCAATCTTATAAGTCTAGAAACCAACACATTTGGTTTCACTATATATAGATAAATCATGAATTAACAAGATAACTATATTTCCTATTTCTTCACAAAACATTCCTTCACCCTTAAGGCATCTCATATGGGTCACATTTAAGCAGAATCCCCTTTCAAAATAGATGTAAGTCACTTTTTAGGTCCTATGGAGACCTATTTAGCTCTTTAACACTTATATGAGCTTAATAAGAACATAAGACCACTTAAAAATACATAGGTACACTCCTTATGTCTCTTAGGACATTCTCAAATGATCACAGTCATCTTAGTTCACCGCTTTATATGTTTAATCAACTCAAATAGAGACCTTATACATAAGAAAACCATTACCAAACATATAATCAATTTCTTAATCATTGTTCATAATCAAGATAGATTGAACACACCTCAAAAATACTCATAGAGCATCCTCATGGAGTCTACAACAATCCAAAATATCTAACTCATCATGAGACATAAAAATAGCATCAATGAAAGATTGAATATCCTTCTTGGGTCACTTTTAGAACATATACAAAAAACATAGTCAACCTTGGACCTTCATAACTATTTATACATACTTTCAGATCTTCTAATCCATATTTCTAGATGGGAATCAGAGTCCTATATCACTTTGATTTTTATTATAATATCAAATTATAATTATATCAAATGTTATGGTCTAAAAAATAGACATTGGTATTTCCTTCACAAATTCAAATATTCAAAAGTAAACAGTTACATTTAAATTTTGTATGCTCACATATTGTGTCCTCTCAACTAAGATCAAATACACACAATCAATATTTGATAAATATTTAACACATATTATTATAAAACTAAATGTTAAATAATATTCACTTTGACCTCATCCCATGTAATCTCATAATTTTGATTCAATGTGCTCTATTGATCTCTATAGATTATCCCAATCTTTAATGATCAGTGCTCATTATGTGATCAATTTGTATGAATGCTTGATCACCATTGGATCTTTATCTTGTACCTAGCCTAGACACTAGGGAGATCATGGGTAACAAACATGAAAATGAAAACACAATTAAAACATACAATAAATCACTCTTTTACCTTCTTTGGAGATCCAAATGGTTTTCTTAATTGGCTTTCTTGATTTATTCATCAGGAAGTCTTTAACAACGAAGCTTACTTTGCTCCTTCTCTCCTTATCACCTTGTATTGATTTCTTGTCTTATGAATTTGATCATTATAACACTAAATTTTAAAATCTTTAAAGACATTTATGCATAATAAATTTACACCAAAAGATCTTAAAAATTGATAAGCATCACCTTGTATATGGAGCCTCAAGAATTAACTCTCACCCAATGTGATTTAAGGTTGAGTTTAAACATGGAATGGATTCAAACTAACCCTAGGTGAGTTGAGACTAACATCAATTGAGTTAAAATTTGGCATGTAATTATGTTTTTTAATTATAAGGCACGGCTCTCAAGTTAGATATTCTGAGATATTTTGGAAGATCTTGACAACTCATAAAAGGTAATGATGAAAAGGCTTGATATTTTGATTCTTGAAATTTCCATTTTAAGATATTCATTAATTTCAAATGGATAATTAAACTAAGAATTAATATTTTTCAATTATATAGTTCATTTTGATCATTATTTTTTCTCTTTTAATATTGATCAAGTGCCTTACTTAATGGATCCATAGTCCAAACTTCTAGTTGTTAGGTTACAAGCTAATTGAGGTTGAATCCATGAGAGGTTATTGTTGTGTATGGTCTAGTTTCCAAACTAGGGATGATTAAACATGATTATGACAATTTGTGAATTATTCACAACTAAACTTGGGACATTAAATGATTCTTAGGCTTAATTTTCAATTTTTGGTGGGAATCAGTCTAAAGTCCAATTAGAAGCTAGTTATGGCTAGAATTGGGTGTCTATGGTTTTCCCTTATGTGGGAAGGAATTTTAGGATATAGACATAATAAAATATTATCAATTAATGAAAAGGTCTTATATGCCTAATACTTAAATGATAATGGATGAGCTCTAGATGCCCACTCGAGGGAGTAGTTGGCAAATAAGGTCGATTATCGATCCCTCAAAATAAGGAAATAATAGGATTAAAAGGGTAAAATGGGTGGAAATGATTGATTTTCCAACATGTAGTTATAATTAGTGGCATAGTGAGTTTCCTTAATTGGGATGATAAAAAGGAGTATTTTCCCAAAGGTGGTTATAATCATTAACCTCCAAATAGAGTAAAATATATTGATTTACTCATAGGAATTTATAATCATTGGATCTATAGGTGGGATGATACATAATTATTTTCCAAAAGGTGATTAGAATCATTGGTAGAATAATGGGAGTAATATGGAAAATTAAAAATTGAGGGACTATGTACTAAATCTATACTTAGGAGTAAGAGTAAGCTAATACAAAGGAAAAAGATGAATTTAGCCAAACTGATTGTATAGAGATGCACATCCTGACTCGTAAGGATTAAAATTATTTCATGATTTAATTACTCTATATTAAAGTAGATCAATAATTTTTTACGTACGAAGGAGAATTATCGTGGCCTCATTACTTGTAATATTTCTCAAGCTGATTTTTATTGTAGCAGGTGATGGTATGCATCATGATATAAAACACAATGACAACTTAGCTTACATATGCATAAGGGATGATAGTCAATCCAAAAATAATTAAAAATAATGCACCAATGATAAAGACCATGATGACAATGTTGACATATGAATATGGATAGACTTAAGCATACTACAAAGGAATAACCCAATTAATGCACCAATACTAAGTTAAGGTACAATAGTGAAAGCAAAAAAATATACAGACAAACAAATAGATAGGAAGATAAAACATTAATAATAAAAATCATAAATAAACACCAAGAAACAAAAAGTGAACAAACACAATAAATGGTTAATCACAATGTTAGTGAAAATGACACAAAGACATAGATAAAAGACTAGAAAATTCCCCTATGCTATCTGAGACAATAAAACAAAAAAAATGGTGGAATAGAAGAAAAAGAAGGGGGTAGCCGAGCTGACTGTAGATGTACTATCCAAGTGGTTATTGCCTACATAGTTCTATGGATGCAAGATCTAACATGAACTTCATGCCAAATGTAATTCTCCCAAGATATGGGATAGAAGAAAAGTGAATATCAATAAAACATGATTTATGAGGTAGAGGAATATGGGAATGGGATTGCAAAATGGAGAGAGTTAAAAATTAAGTAGCATTCATTAAGGTATCAAAGTTGAATACATAATGCACAATATGAAAACTCACAAAATGGTGAGATCATAAGTTTTAGGGGTAAAAAAGGATGGGAAAACTAAATGAAAAGTGATTTCTTGAGAATTATCTAGTGGTCCCAAAATCCTTAAGAGAAATATGTGGTTGATTTAGAATTTTGAGGATTTTCTAAGAATTTTTAAATGTTTTTTTGGAATTTTATAAGCATCCTAAATTGATTGAGAATGATGAGATACTAAATTTCCTGAATCACAAAATGGAAAGAGCATTTAAACTTTAAATTTATTGTAAAATAATAATAATTTGGTAAAGGGTGACTGAGATAACCTAAATGTTAATCAAGCACCACTTACATAGTCCCATTAATACCTCAAGTCATTGTAGGTCCTACACAAAAGGAAATGATATCTAACTAAGTAGAAAAAAGTTTGAAATTTTAGGAAAATGGGAAGGTAAATGATAATATTAAGGGTTAGGTGGTGAAAAAATTTATGGTAATGGTTTTATTCCTAATTTTCCCATAGGTGGTTATAATTAGGAACAACAACATATGTAAATTGTATTAATTTGTCCATAAGCGGTTATCATTAGTAACACAAGGTGGAATACTAATTTTCCCAAAAGAGGTTATAATCAATGGCACTAGTAAATATTAAATGAAATATGGTTTTTCCACATACACTATCATATTACCTTCATATACTCTCATTAGAACATGTAATTCTAAAACTGCTGAAACCATATCAAAATCCCCTCATAGAAGGTGATAAAAGAACAAATGGAACCAAGGTCAAAATGGTTAAGTAGGGAATTTGAAATTTTTTTTGGTAAATAGTGAAGTTATGTTATAATGGTATATGGTATGGTATAAATAAGTATTATGGTACAATGGAAACATGCCTCATAGATAATTTTTCAATTCTCTCAAGAGAAGTACTACTTGAGGAGTATAATGTTCATTAATATTAAAAGAGAAAAAATGCTAATCAAAATGAATTTTATAATTAAACAAGATTAAATTCTTAGTTTAATTATCCATTTATAATTAATGAATATCTTAAAATAAAAATTCAAAAAATTAAAATATCAAACCTATGGACCCATTAAGTGGTGCACTCAATCAATCTTAAAAGAGAAAAAATTCTAATCAAAATGAACTATATAATTAAAAAATTTTAAATTATTAGTTGAATTATTCATTTGAAATTAATTAATATCTTAAAATGGAAATTCCAAAAACCAAATTATCAAGCCTTTTCATCATTACCTTTATAAGTTGTCAAACTTTTTCAAAATATCTAATTTGAGAACCATGCCTAATAATTGAAAATCATAACTACATGGAAACTTTCAACTAAACTAGAGTCAGTCTCAACTCACCTAGGATTAGTTTTAACCCATTCCATGTTTAAAATCAATCTCAACTCACCTTGGATGAGAGTTAACTTTTTGAGGCTATAAATACAAGGCCATACCCATTAATGTTTAAGCTCTCATGATGTAAAGTTATTAAGCCTAAACGTATTCAAATCTTTGATAATGTAGTGTTATAATTCTTAAATTCATAAGCCAAACAATCAAGCCAAGGTGTCAAGGAGAGAAGGAAAAAAGCAAACTTCATTGTCAAATACTTCTTGATGCACAAATTGAGAAAGAAACTTCATTGTCTAAGCTAGATGCATTACGCTTTTAGTGTGTTAATTTGATTTATTTTATTATACTAACACAAGACTAACCTCTCCTCTATATATTTTTTGCTCATATAATGTCCCATTGAACATGACATAATGTGAACAAGGAATATGTAGAGGGGAGGTTAGTCTTATGTTAGTCCAATAAAACAAATCAAATTAACACACTAAAATCCTAACACTTCTAGCCTAGACACTAGGAAGAGCATAGGTAACATACATACATACCAAATAATAAATAAAATATAAAATAAATCACTCTTTTACCTTCTTTGGAGATCAAAATGGTTTTTTTAAGTGGTTTGGTTGGTATTTTCATCAATAAGACTTTGACAATGAAGCTTTTTTTGCTTCTCTCCTTGCCACCTTAGCTTCATTTCTTGGATTATGAATTTGAGAATTATAATACTACATTATTAAAGTTTTGAATACATTTAAGCATAATAAATTTACACCAAAAAATCTTAAAAATCAATAGGCATGGCCTTGTATTTATATCCTCAAGAATTAACACTCACCCAAGGTGAGTTAAGGTGGAGTTTAAACATGGAATGGGTTCAAACTAACCCTAGGTGAGTTGAGACTAACTTAAGTCGAGTTAAAATTTGGCATGTAATTATAATTTATAATTACTATGCATGTATCTCAAATAAGATATTTTGAGATATTTTGGAAGATGTTGACAACTCGTAAAGGTAATGTTGAAAAGGCTTGATATTTTAAATTTTAGAATCTTCATTTTTAGATATTCATTAATTGCAAATGGATAATTCAAATAGGCATTTAATCTTGTTTAATTAGATAATTCAATTTGATTAACATTTTTTATCTTTCAATGTTTTATCAAGTTCCCTTATTAATGGGTCTATAGGCCAAATTGACAGTTGTTATGTCACAAGGTGATTAAGGAATAATCTATGAAAGGTGATTGTTGTATATGGGCTAGTATCCCAAATAGAGATTCATCAACATGATTTTAAGCTTTGATGAATGATACAAATCCAAAATTGAGATGTTTAGTGATTTTTAGGCTTAATTTTCAAATGTTGGTAGAAATTAGTCCTAAGTCTAGTCAGAATCCAATTATGTCCAAAATTGGGTGTCTACATTAAATACATTATTTTAGTACTTTAATCAGCATTAAAATATACATATAGACATCTATTTATAAATTGTTATGACTATAATACTTTTATACATTACATAATTGTATACTTTAATGTGTGTGTGTGTGTGTGTTATAATTCCTTTCCATATTTATTACATAGTCTTCAAATGTATAACTTTTACCATTTATATGTATGATTTTAGAATTCAAAAGTATGAATACTATATATATACTTCATTTTATATGGTATACTCTTAAAATGAAATCCAATATCATTAGTCTTAGAGTATATTGTATACACTAAGTATACATCTAAATAACAAACAAAGGCCACATAATCCTTTTATAAATTGGACATATCCCATTGTACTTATTTAAAGGAAACATACATAATTTCATACACAACATCAATTTTACCAATTCATTTTTAATAATATATAAAAAATCAACCAATTCAAAATTGACACTTTAATTAAATTCACAAAAACTAATTCAAACACATAGTTGACTATACCCAACTCGAGTTTTCTATTGTAATAAACTACACATAGTAGACTATACCCAATCATGTTACCTATTATACAACTCATAATCAAATCAAAGTCTAGTCTAAGTATAATCATAATATAAAACCATGCTAAATAAATATGTATTTTAAATATTATACTTTAACTAAAATAACTATTCTTCGATTTCCATATCTAACCTTCATGTATATATCCTTTATATAGGGCCAAGTTCATAAAAATAGTTCATACATTTATCTACCTATACCCACGTGTATATATTATGGATGAAATGATATTATTACCAAAGCCTAAATAAGAATAAGTATATGTGTTAAGGACACTATAAAGAGTTCATAAATACAATGATCATAATTTAAAATGTGTGAATTCATTTGAAACTAAATCAATAGATTTATATTCAAACCCAACACATTTAGTTCATCCATACATACATTATGCAAAAGAACTAGAGCTGGTGGAAATTAAATCCTATACACTACAAGATTTACCACTTTCAAAACCTCTAAGGGTCCCACATATCTTGATGAAAGTTTCACTGACTTCACAAATTTCATAAATATTTTCTTAGGCTTAACCTATAGAAATACTTTATCACCAAAATAAAACTACCTAGCTATTCTCTTCATAGTAGCATAGCTTTTTTTGTCTATCATTGGCCTCAACCAATCTTTGACTAATTATTTTTTCTTGCTCTTTTATTTCTAAAATCATCTTGGGTCTAAAGACTACCCTATCTTCTAACTTGTTCCAATTTATTGGTGTTCTACACTTCCTTCCATATAATGCCTCAAAGAGAGACATCTTCAATGTTGATTGGTATGAGTTATTAGAAGTAAACTCAACCAATGAAAGGTAATCCTACCACTTGTATTAATGATCCATGCAATACGTATGAAAGTTATCTTCTTTCAAACATTTGGTTAACTTTATCTATCCATTAGTTTGTGGGTGATAAGCAGTGTTGAAGTTTAACTACATAACTATAGCTGAATTTAGAGTTAACTAAATCTAGAATTCATCCTCCGATATCGATCCAAATTGATCTTTTTTTATAAAACCATGTAATCAATAAAATTCCTTCACAAATATATTCATAAGCATAGGTATATCATATACCAAGTTGCCCAGTATGAAGTGGAATACCTTGGTTAGTTTATCAACTACAACTAAGATCATGCCATGTTAGATGCACATGTTCAACTTTCAAATACTAAAATCCCAAAAAATGAGACATAAAATATGCTACATCTCTATTGAATCCTTTCTATAAATAGAGTATTCTAAGCTTATCCATGAGCTTGGTTACTCTTGGATGTTCTGAATATAGGGGATTATGCAATTCCTTTAGCATTGTGCTCCTAAGATTCTCTTTATCAAGCACATACATCCTACCATTGTACTACAAAATACCATAATTCTCTATCCTAAATATTTTATAACTAATATTATGAGCATTATCATATAATAATTTCCTAACTTGATCATATAATTAATCTCTTGGTGAGAATTTGATCATTTGATCTTTGAAAGTACTCCTGACAGTATCCATAACTTCTATGTACCTCCTATGGCTTAGAGCACAACCTGCTCTATTCTCCTTGACTTTGATATAATTAATATAAAAAATTTAATTAGACAAGAATTTTAACCATCACCTTTGATGAGCATTCAAGTTTGGTTCCATGAAAATGTGCTTGAGTCCCAAATTATCAGTCCTGAGCTCAAACATTTTTTCCAGTAGATAATGCCTCCAAAATTGTAAAGTATGCATAATTATTGTCATGAGGGATATAATTCACCTCATATGGTTTTAGTTTCCTAGACTCATAGTGTACCACTATGCCATCCTAGATAAGAACTGCTCTAAGTCCATCCCCAGATGCATCAATGATCACTAAGAATTGACCATTAGGATTGGAACTCTAAATTTTGGTATTGAAGTAAGATTCCTTTTTAATTCTTCAAAGGCTACCTCACACTTATTTGAATAGATAAAAATATAATTATTAAAATGAATAGAGGTATTTATATTATCTATCTTAGATAAATTCAAAACAAATTTCCTATAATATACTTTTAATCCCATGAAACTCCTTACCTCATCCACATTCTCTAGGTCCAGCCATTCCATATTGCATCTTATCTTTACTAAAATCACTAAAATACCATCTATAGAGATAATTTTTGATGCATAAAACTCTCACTTTAGGTTTAAAAACCTTATATGGGAATATTTACAAGCTTGGGATGAAATTGTGGTCTATAAAAAAACCTCTAGGATTTTAGAAGTGGACTCTTCATTCCAAGTTAGGATGAGGAAGGGAGAAGGAAAGAAATACAAATAATACTAACTAAGGTGATACATCAAGATATTTAAATAATTAAACTATTATTTCATAAAATATATCTAATCCTTAAGCATTATAAACCATAAAGGAGCATGAAGCATGAAACATGAATTAAGGTCTATAAGACAAGTTAAGATTAAAACTATAGAAGTAGATAATAGAAATGATAAGCAAAGATAAATTTCAACTAAAATTGACATAGAATAACATATCCTCTTCATTATTAGGTGGATAATAGAATATAGAAGGCATGAAGGGCACATACAAAATGTCTAATCACACCTATGAGGGGCACCTATTAAGGTTGAAGAGTGATAAAATGCTAACTACTATTACTTATATTATATTATAAATGGCTATTTATAAAATTAGAAAATACCAGTTAAATGATAACCAACCCTTTACAAAGGGGATTATCCAAGAATATATATGTGAGATAACCTCTCATGAAAATGACACCTAAAAATATTGGCACTCATACTCGTGATGATGTTGTTACAACTAAATGAGGGATTCATGCTCATGAGTGTAGTTAGCCTCCAGATCCTAGATTTTATATGACCACTTTTCCTTGTTAAGGCCATGATGCTTATGGGGGAATAGTGATTCCATGTATATATCCCTAGAGGTTTTTTTTCTATGCCACTAGGGATGGGGATCCACTTGCCTTGGCTAATGGCATAACTCCTTTATCTAATAAGAAAGTTTTGGCCTTTAAAAAAGCTTCATCATGCCATGTGGAAAGGGTCATCTCCTTATTATTATAACCACATGGTAGGTCCCTTTAGTTTTTTTAACTAGCTAATGATGCTACTCTAAGGTCTGACAAACCAAATCTTCTCATAGATAAGCATAAGGATAACACATGTCAAGATGGTGCTTAATCAAGTAAAATGGACACTTCTTTGGTATTGATGAGTGTGGGGGTGTCACATGTAATGTATATACTCCTCCTATTGGAATTCAAGCATTTATTCACAAAATTAAAAATGAGGGTGCCATGTGTTATGGTGGGCCCCATCAATTCATGCACTAGCCAATGACACTATCCAAAGGTCTGACCAAAATGAATTGGCCTTAGATAAGTGTTGGGATGCCATGTGTCAATCTTGAACTACATAGAATGGAAATGAGATCTTATTTAGGCCAAAGAAGCACTAAACTAGCAAGTGGGTGGAAGTGAAAGGAGGTTGACACTTAGACAAAAGTTGTAAAAAGGATCTTAAGAAGGAATATGCCAAAGGAAGAACCATGGAAGGCATCGAGCAAGCCTAAGGAAAAAATCACTAACTACTCTAAAATTAGAAAACATAGATTTTGATCCATAGTTCTTGGTGACTCATAGGGGCATCAACTAGTGGATGGGAGAACCCAAAATTTTGTCATTTAGATCAGTTGAATCAAATTTCAAAGGAGGAAGAAGTTCTTGCAAACTTATAACTTTTGAATAGCCACCTAAAAATGTGCCCACTCTTCATCCTTGGGATAGGTCTTCTTATTAAGAGACTTGAAGGTTTTGACTAAATCGATAATATCTTTAAAGGGGATACTCCCCAAGCATTGACCAACTACCAATATTTATAAATATATTTGGGTGAGTGGCTATAATATCTTCTCCACTTGGAAGACACTAGGTGATTAATCGAGAGCCAAAAATATAGTCTAGTCATTCTACTTTTCTTCTACTATCACTTTAATTTGGTCCTCTGGGAGGACATTATTATCTATCAAGAATGGGGAGGGTAGTCTAAATTAGACTAGCTATTCCATATGCCCTTGCTTATCTTAAACTACCTACTTTAAGGCATTAAATAATTCCTTACATTTGTTGGCTACCTTGTTGTAGCCTAAGAATTCATTTACCTTTTCCACCACATGTCTTCAGTTGGCTATCCCTACTACTTCCAGTGTTTCATCCAAAGCATTGTAAATATTTTGGACAAGGATCTATGAATATAATACCTTAGGGAACATGAAGAAGATGAATTAGTAAATGGTTGTGCTCACCTACGAGCTCAAATTTTGTGAACATATGATAAAGGTTAGGGCTGATTTCAAGTTTTTGGTTGTGCCCTTAATCATTTCCCAATAATATTTATATAGTTACTATATCATGGGGAGGATTTATGTGGTTTATGAGTGGATAGTAAGGTCATTCTTTAGCTTCTCAATTTCTTTGTCCTTGACTAAGGATTATTGATGTGCTTACTACTACAATTATTGAAAATCCTAATTAGAATTTGAGAACTTTTAATAGGTCTATGCTAGTTCAGTCTCTTTTTCTTGTAGCTTAGTCTCGATAACCACTCATAGATTTACTTCTGACTAGAAGATCCAATTAGAGACATAGATCTAAAGGTTACACCTCACTTTATTGAGATTCACATCTTTTTCCTTAGCCTTATCATTAAGGTGGTAAATTTATCCTTCACTTTGGTGAGTTATATCTTGGTCTTCTCTAGGTGTCATGTCACTTTGATATAGTTTGTGGTTACATACTTCTACAGTTATTCCATCATCTTGATCATATCATTGGGTCTTGTCTATTTGAGATTTAGGCTAATAGATTATATGTAATAATCCCCCAAATACATCTACTCTTATGGCTTGACTACTCAAGGGTCTAGATGATAAATCATGAGGGATTATTATATAGGGTTGTATACTGATTGTATGTGAGTTTATGTAGAGGTCTTGGTCTACTTTCCCCTTTTATTCTCCATTTATTCCTAGAGGGCCCTCCTTGTTGAGTCCATCTATTGATGGTAATAATCTAGTTCTTGAGTTTTCTCCCCTATGAAAGGGATTCCCTATATTAGTATGAGTAGAATGGTCACTTGATGCTATGATGTGGTGGACCCTATCCTTATGGAGGTAAGTGAATGAAGGGTGAGGGTGTAAGAAGAGAAAGGTGATATTCCATGGGGTAGAGTGAATGGTGATTGTGATATGATGAATTATGAGGTATATGATAAAGTTGGAGGGGTTAGGAAAGACATGAGGGAAGATATTAAGACCTTAAAAAAAAGTAGTGAGAGCTTAATGGTGGGTTGAGTAGATGGAGAGGAAAGTGGGGTAAAGGAAGTAATTGGCTAGGCAGTAGAGAGTGTTGCAACCTAAGGTAAAATGGTAGATCGATATGTGAAGGAAATAAGAGAGGTAGAAGATAAAATAAGGGGCCATGAGAAGTTTACCTTATTTTATACAAGCTCTAGTGGAATATTTAATTTTGGCATCTTAGGTCACTTGTAGTAGGATGAACTAGTTATGATGTGCCTAGAGGGAGCTTGTGATTACTATAGGGATCTGGGATATGAGCACATGGGGGGAATCCATGTTAAAGGATTTCAAATCTCCAATACTTCAACCTCCTTTTTCTATGCTACATCACCCACTTCTTGCCCAAGGGTATCTTCTTTTCCTTCCCCTTCTTCTTCTCCTCCTATTACTATCTTAAGATAGAATCCTACTTCTACTAGGCTTTCTTCTAGGTGATGCTCATCCTAGAGATTTTTGAATGTCTCATCTCCTTCTTCATCATCAAAATTAGAGTATGGTTTATCGATATCATACCTATATTTTATATAATCATATATTTTATCTTCACTCAAATCCCTCTAGGTGAGCTACTTATTTATCACCTTCAATAATATTTTAGATGAGTCATATGACTAGACCACATTGTATAAGTATTCCCATGGTTTGAGGGTGTGTAATGAGATATAACATATATATATACATAATTATGGAAGATATATTCCATGGGAAACCTCCTCTAGTCTAGGTATGGTTGGGTCTAATTCTTAGGAGCATTGTTTATCTTTAAGGATGTTATGTATCCATCTAGATCATAGCTTCATCTATCATCTATTAGGTTAAGGACAAGATCTAATAGCTTGGATGTGAGTAGGAATCCTTGCTAATTATTTACCACCATAAATACCCCTCTTATAAAAGGAACATCATATAAGCCTTTCTCTTATTTCTTGCTCTATGGATGGATTCTACCACATCAAGTTGGTAAGCCAATTATAGGGCCAGGGTCCCATCCATTTGCAAGTGAAAGAGTTGAAGGGTTTTCCTTAGAACCCATGCCCTTGGATGAATGAAAAATGGGTTCCCTAGAACCAATAAAATAAGATCTTAATCTTGGTGAGCCATGACCATTGCACATACATCATTTAGAATGTAATGGCCTCTATGCTTAGGTTGATGAGAACTAGATATAAGAAGAGCTCTGAGAACTCATAGTAGTCTTATGTGATTGATAGGACGTGAATCTAAATAGTGACTAGGGTCACCATGTTTGGGAAGATGTCTATATTAGAGGAGTTGAGGTTGATATACATAGAGAAGAACTTGGAATGCTAGTACAAAATGAGATGGAAGAGGAAGGATGAGTACCAAAGGTACCCATCATCAAAAATATTTCCATCTTGTTCTTCATAGTGGTGGTGATGGACTCTAAAAAATATATCCTATACACCTTCCCCTTTTCCACCATGGTCAAGAAGAATAACACCTCTAACTTAAAGTCATCAATGTTAGCATTAGAGTCCATCTTGAAGATGAAGGCTAACATAGATAAGGTGTCCTTCAAGTACTTCATGGGGAAGCTCACTAGGGGGATGGGTAGAGGAAGCATCTACATGATATCAATATTGAGAATAAAGTTGAGGAAGTGAACCTTCTCATGGACTCAAGAGTCCTAAACATATTGAAAGCTTTCTATGTTGTATATATTAACCTTGTGGTAAATTGGGAACCATAGGATCTTCCTAATTCTATCTACACTAACTTTTACTCTTAAGTGGGCATTACCAGTAATTATGCCAATGTTGGCATCATACATATCCACACAAAGGTCACTAATTTATAGGAATGGATTAAAATTAGGCACCATAAACTATGTTAGTGTGTAGTCCCACATCTTTTAGCTAAATGAGTCATACTCCTGCTTATGAACCCTTTCTAGCATTTGATCATGAGTACCCTCTCTCAAAATTTTAGGATTCTTGGCTAACTAAGGATTGAAGATATCATCCAAAAAATTAGTGACCAATGCTTGGTATTTGTAGTCGCCTTTCTCCACCTTCATGACATTCATAACCTTCTCATTCATTGAGTGGGAGTGGAAATATAAGATTTACTCACCACATATTTGAGGGGAAGGTCTCCCTGACTACTCGAGCCATAATTTCTTTGGCTTGTCAGATGCTTCACTCCCCCTAAAGATGTGGAAGGATCCATCTCATGGATTCTTCTTAGAAATCAAACTTTATTGAGAACAAAATACTAGGCTAGCAAATCTGCTCACAAATTTCTCAATTTGAGGCTCAACTCTCTTTTCTCTTTTATTCTTTGCTCAATTGCATAATGCTCTTAAAAAACTATAATGCATCTAAGTGTTTGGCTCAAATATGATGAGGTTATTTATACACTGATGCTACTAGGTGTGCTCATTATGGAAAAGTTGAAAACATGCACCCTCATTAATGATAAGGGTGGCACACACACTTGAAGAGGAATTTGCAAGAGATTTGTGATGAGATTTGTGGGGAATATCACAAAATGGAGTGTTTGAAATTAATGATAGGTGAGGTCAATAGCTAATTGTCTTTCAGAGAATGTTTTCTTTTAAATATTTAAGAGAGATAGGGTGAGGACATATGGTATTTAGACAAACCACTTATGCCAATGAAACTTATTCAAAGAAAATAATGATGGAAAGGGAAACAAAGGAAAATGAAACAATAATAAAGGAAAGGAAATGAAAAAATAGAAAGTGAAATTAAATAAATATTTTCAAGGGAAAGGGAGTAAGCTAGTTGAAATGCTTCAAATCAATCCCATTAATCATGATATATAATGCATTTCCCTCATCATCTTTTAATTTGAAAGCATTTCCCTGCCTATTATTAATGATGCAAAATGGTCCCCTCGATAGGGACTCAAAATTTACATGTTGGTCTCACTTTATGGCCCTTTGATCATACTTTAGGACTAAATCCTTGGGTTTGAATCCAAGTTTTAATGCCTTCTTATTGAACCATCACTTGACCACTTATCGTTAGGTTATTTTTGTATTGCTTTCTGATTCTCTTGCTTCTTCAATGCTAAGAATCTATATGAGTCTAACTTCCATCACTCCAGTTTCCATAACTTCAACAACTTTCAAAATATGTAAGGTAGGGATTTATGATGATATTAACATGACCACCTCTTTTACTTATGAAATTTCATATGGGGAGGTTTTAAAGATCTACTTTGGAGTGATGTGTTCTATCCATAGATCCTCTCTCATGTATATGTTCTACTCCCTTTACCAGTCAGTGCCCATCCTTTTAATCATCCTTATCAAATTCTTCTTTTTCAACTCTACCAACATGTTTCCTTGTAGGTAGTAATTGGATGAAGATTTTAATAAGATACCATTCTAATGTGTGAACTCAAAAATATTAGACCTAAGGAAGGATTTTGAATTATTAGAGATGATTATCCTAAGTGGGATAAATCTTGTTCTGAGTTCTTCTAAGAATTCAAGAATCATATTATTAGTTACCTCTCTCAATGGGACTACTTTGATCTACCTAGTGAAGTAGTTGGTGGCCATCAATATCTACTTATGACTGATGCTTGAGATGGGATTGATCATCTTACTAAAATATAGACCCCATTGTATAAAGGGTTCATCAGTCATGATTAGGTTCAGAGGCATGTCCAAATTCTTTAGTTTCCCCACAAAGAACTAGCATTTTTGGCATTTTTTGACTACTTGGTGGTAGTCTATGAACATGGTCATCCAATAATACCCCATGCATATGATCTTTGTTGTAGTGGTTTTTGCTAAGAAGTGGTTACATTAGGGATCAAGTACATATCTTGAAGGATACTCATAGCTTGGTGTCTTTGAACACATTGAATTAGATATCCATCTATGTTATTTTTTATCAAGACTCCCTAAATTAACATGTACCTAGACCCTTGCAGCCTATAAAAATTCCTTTTATGTGTGGGAGATCATCATGATACTAACTAGTTTACATGAAGTGGGTATAGTTGACCACCCAAGATCTATCAGCTTTGAATTGGTTTAACAAGACTACTTCTGACATGCCTTCTTCCTCTAGTGGGACATATGCACATTGGATGAGGAAATTAGAGATTTTCCTTCTTATGATCACCTTAGTTGGCCTGATTTTAATGTCATACTCCAAGATCTTGGTAATCCAATTTTCCCATTTTTTGGTGATTTATCCTTGTATTATGTATTCATGAACACTAGAGAGGGCCATGTACAACATTATTTTTCTACCTACCACAAGGTACTTAAACTTATTATGGCCCTTGACTATGGAAAAAGCCTATCTCTCTATGAAATTGAATTTAACTTCATACCCATGCAATGTTCTTGAGTATAATGTGATTGAGTTCCCATTTATTATTTCCTCTTCCTTTTGAGTTAACACAACCACTAGGATATTCTCTCTCCCATAGATAAACATAACGAAATCTTTGGAAAATTTAGGGTTAACCAGTATAGGTACAATAGATATTACATCTTTGATTTCATCAAATGTTGCTCTTCCTTCAGGTATCTACTTGAAGGCCTAGTCCTTCTTTATCATTAGGGTTATTGGTATCACCAATCCTACAAATTCAAATATAAAACTACTAATGAAATTAATATTTCTAAGGAAATATTGCACTCCCTTCTTATTTACCAGTAAGGCTAAGTCTCTGATGGCACTTATTCTCTATGGATCAATGGTGATCCCTTCTTTGGATACTACATATGTAAGAAACTTGATTTATGGGACTTTGAAGACACATTTATTTGGATTAAGAGACACCTCAAATTCTTGGCACCTTTAGAAGACCTTCTCTAGATGGGCAAAGTGATCTCGATTTTCCCTAGAAAAAATGGTGAGTTCATCTAAGTAGATGAGGATGATCTTATTGATTAGGCCTTTGAAAGCTAGGTTCATTGCCTATTATAATTTCACTCTAAGATTAGAGAGGCTGAGAAGCATCTTCACATATGCAAAGGTTCCCCACTTCATGGTAAAGGTGGTCTTGTTTTGGTCTTGTTCATTCACCCACACTTGAATATACCCATAAAATCCATCTAGTAGAGAAAACATATCTACATCTGCTACTATCTAGAGGATATTATCCATAGAGAGAAGGGGTTAATGGTCCTTTAAGGATGCTTTATTTAGATCCTATAAATCCACACATAGCCAAATCTCTCCACTCTTCTTTCATATAGGAACTAGATTAGACACCCAAGTTGAATGCTTAATTGGGTATATACTCTTAAATTCAATTAGTTTCTTGAGATCTTGGGCCATCAAGGATTGGATCTTCAAGTTTACCATCCTTTATTTTTACTAAAATGGTTTGGATCCTTCTACCAAGTCTATAGTGTGATGAATGACCTTGTGATCATATCCCTTCAAGTCATCATAATTCCATGTAATGACTCCTTTATATTTGTCATAGAAAATAACCAATCACTCTTTATCTTTTTGGGTGACTTCTTTTCCAACATTCAACTTCATTCTACCTCTGACATCAAGATTAGAGTAATCACCCTTAGCTTCAACAAACTTTCACTTGTCATTCCTTGCATGATTAAAGTCAAAAAGATTTTCCAAGGTAATGAGGCCTTTCAGTAACTTGTTAGTCTTTAACTACATGATTTGGTCTCCATACACCTCTTCAATTTTTGGTTACATTTGCTCTATGAATTTTCATGATTGATGGAGGAACATGGGAATTTAAGCATCATTTTCAAACACCTAATATTTTTGGTCATTATCAGGATAACAAGCCCAATGATCACCTATACTAATTTATCATTGGTGAACAAGTCTATCATTGAGTCAAATTGGGAACCAATCATTGCCATTCTATTAGCCTTTACATTCATGGCCCTTGGGATGATTTTAATGTTTAAGGATTCAAATTCTTCAATCAAATATGATATATGATGGTGGTAAGATTTCATACACACATTCTTTGTATATGTTACCCCTATTACCTAAATTACTACTAATTTAGAATCATCAAATACCTTCAGTTGTTTGATGCCCATTTACTTAGTAAGGTTGAGGCCATTGATAGGTATCTCATATTTGGCCTCATTTCTTATATAAGAAAACTAAAATTGGAAGGCTTAGAGGGTCTATTTTATAGAAGGTGATGTTAGTCTGATGTTAGATCTAAATTTGGTCTTGCATTTTACACCATCTAAATGTAAAGTCAATAATAAGGACTAATCTTCCAACCCTTCAATTTGATCTCCTTTTTTAGTTATAACCTCAAAAATGGCTTGGTCTTCATCATGGATCACATATGTTCTAAGGCCAGTGGTGTCAAAGTTTGTGAATGGTTCATTTTCAATTAATTCATTGATAAGGTTTTCTTCCTTTAAACTTCTGGTATCGATAACCTTTTCTCCTTCAAGCATCTCCACATAGTGCATCTCTATTCTTGAGGAGGTGTGCATTTATTCAAATTTCATCATAACTTCATCCACTATGTGTTCTATATGAAGTGATTAAAACAACACTTTCAAATTTGAACCATACTTGGTCCTTAGGATTAGATGGGACTAGTCCAATAATAACTACCCACCTATTTTGGAGGTGAAGTCTCTTGACAAACATAGCCCAAATATAGATGGGATGCCTATCACGACAATGTCTTGTGTCAAAGTAATGATAAGATAAGAATATAATGTGAGAGGAAGAGCCTTGATGATCCCTAAGTTTTGAATCTTCTTATCATCCAATTACATCACTCCTTTATTAAATGGATTATACTTTAACTATAGTGTACCTGCTATTTGTTTATACATCACCACCATGCTTACACATAAATCTATCATGGAGTTATGCAATAATTTCTTCCCCATAATCAATATCAAATAGAATGGGGTAGGTTTTTTTTTCTTACCCCCTCTTTGGTATTGACAAATTCAAAGGGCATATAGGGTTATGTGTTCATGCTAGCTTCCTTCCCGTTTGCCTTTATGGGTTTTGCAATCAATTTTCCTTGCATGGGGTTTTATTGCTTCTCCTAGGCTTATTTTAATAGAGACTTCTACTTGGGGATAGATAGTACATCCTAAAGGGGATGTTGGCTAGAACTCTCTTCAGTTGTTCCACCATGTTGTATGACCCTTGAATTAAGACCTCAAAAAAATTTATTTGTTTTACACTACCTCACTTTGCTTTAGATATGTCAGAGGTAATAGTTGAGGTGTTGGGCCTTTATTAAAGGTCACTTTTGGTCTTAAAATAGCTTTGGGGATTTCAACCAATATTTTCTTTGATTGAGTGTAGTAGTTTGATTAAACCTATGAGCTCTATACATGGTAACTTCACTCATGTAGACTATATATTTATCCTCAACCTAGGAGAATAATGTGTGCTCTAGGGATATTTATTCTTCTTATTTTAGGGACATCCCCTACATTTGTACCATCAAGACTATGTTTTCAATACCTAGAGACTGGTATGTGTAGGCCAAATTAGGGGCATTCCCTTTTCAACATTATTTAAAAACCTTATACTATAGGTTTCCCCTTGGATATTTTTGAGTCCATGAGCATCATTACAAGGAAATCACCATGAATTAGAGTTTTCTTCCAAGTTGTGTTGGAAAACAACTAGATTTATATTCATATTAGGTGATATTTTATATAAGGGGTCAGGTACCATAATGATTTGGTTCATGGGCCACATTTAATGATTCAACACTTGATTTTTTAGATCTTGATGGTTTGGCCTTTATCTCTCCTAATACTATTTCATTGAAAGGGTGCTTTATAATCATATCCTACTACCTTTTGAGATTGATTATCTCATTAGATAAATTCTACAAGATACTCTTCATATCATTCATCTCTATGCCCAAGGATGATTGACTGGACATGCATTCCTGAGTGGGTGGATATACATACATAGAAGGTGGGGTCCCTGAGGTACTTAGGGCTTATTCTTGTAGAGGCATTGATACCTCTAGGAACATCAACATCGATGGATGTGGATGTAGCTTTCTTGTATCTATCAAATTTTTTTTGGCCCTTACATCCAGATCATAAGTGTCTGATAACATTTGGCCTCCAAGAGATTTAATCATAACTAAAATATATAATTTGAAGGCCTTGAGGTAGAAAATAATAGCCATGCCTATGTTTTTTGAGTCATTATTGGGATCCTTTATTAGGTCTTTTCAAACTTGGTGTTGAAATTGACAATGGCTTCTTATGGGCCTCTCTTGATGGATATTAATTTTTGTAAGAGGGATGATCGGTTTACTTTATCATTAAATCACTTAAACAATTTGTCATCTAAGTCATCTTAGGTGATAATGGAGTTATATGTCATATATTGGCACCAATCAAGATCTTGTGCTTTGAAATATGCCACTAGTAGCCTTAAGTCTATGTTCTATACATTGACATAGTGCATAATGCACACTTTTGTAACATCTTGGAGATGTTATACTATCATCTTGAAATCATCTCCTAATAAATTTGGGATCAAATTTAAGGTATTCACAAGAATGGGGTCCCACATAGCTATGGGTATTAAGGGGATAATCAAGCTACCACTATCCCATGATATAAAGTTCCTTGATGGGCCTTGAATAGCCATTTATTGTCATTGAGTAGTGTTAGACCCTGTGGCCCTTTGTTGAGTTGGAGCTCCTAGAGGTGGTGTTAGTAGGCTCATATTCCTTTCTATTTGTAACCTTTCTATAGGCCTTTGGATCATAAAATTGGGCATCTAGTCATGTAGACTAGTAGATCCTATCCCACTTCGAATGCTAGAAAAGAAAAATTATTGATGCCTAAAACTCTTGCTTTAGGTTTAACAAACTTATATTGGAATATTTATAGGTTTGGGACCAAATTTTGGTCTATAAAACAAACTCCAATATTTTATAAGACAGTTCTTCATTCCAAGTTGGGGGGGGAGAAATAAATAAATACAAATAATACTAAAATAACACTAGCTAAGGTTATAAATCAAGATATTTCAAGATTTAACCTATTATTGCATAAAATAGATTAAATATTTAAGAATTATAGACCATAAAGGAGTATGAAGCATGAATTAAGATCTTTAAGGCAAGCAAAGATCCGAACTATAGAAGCAAAAAAAAAATGGCAAGCAAAGATAAATTTCTAGTCAAATTGACATAGAGTATCACATCCTCTTCATTTTTAGGTGGAGAAAAAAAAATATAAGGCCTCAAGGGCATATACAAAATTCCCAATCACACATATGAGGGGCACCTATTAAGGTTAAACAATGAGAAAATTCTAATTGTTATTACTTATATTTTATTACAAATGGTTGTTTATAAAAGTAATAAATACTAGTAAAATGATAACCAACCCCTTCCAAAAGGGATGAGCCTAGAATAAATAGTCAAGATGACCTCTTATGAGAATGAAAATTATAAATCACAAAACTCACACCCATGATGATTTCATTACAACTGAGGGACTTAGGCTCATGAGTGCAGTTGGCCTCCAGATCCTAGATATTACACAACCACTTTACCTTGTTAAGGCCATGATTCTTAGGGGGCTTAGTGATGCCACATGTACATTATTGGAGCTATTTTTTCTACACCACTAGGGATGGGGATCCACTTGCCTTGGCCAATGGTACAAATATTTTATCTGATAAGAAAGTCTTGACCTTTAAAAAAGTGTTATCATGCCACGTGGAAAGGCTCATCTCCTTCTTGTTATAACTGTATGGTGGGTCCCTTTATTTTTTTGACTAGATAATGACGCTACTCCAAGGTTTGATAAACCAAATCCACTCATGGATAAGCATTGGTATGACATGTGTTGATCTAGAAATTTTCTAGGGAAAATGGGCACTTATTTGGCAAGGCTAAGTGTGGGGGTGTCACATGTAATGTAGATGTTGCTCCTAGGGGAAGTTAGGCATTTATTTGGAAAATTGAGCATGACGGTGCTACATGTTAGAACCATGTTAACCAATAAATTTTTTAGTGGGCCCCATCAATTCATATACTATCTAAAGGTATTACCAAAATGAATTAACCTCAGATAAGCACTAGGCTACCATGTGTCAAGCTTTTGCTACACCAAAGGGAAACAAGAGCTTCTTTGCACTGAAGAAGCATCAAACTAACACATGTGGGGAAGCATAAGGAGGTTGACACTTAAACAAAATTTACAAAAAGGATCCCAAGAAGGAAAATGTGGAATGAAGAACTAAGTAAGGTGTCAAACAACCTTAAGGCAAAAAGGGTTGACTACTCTAAAATAAGAAAACATGGATTTTGATACATAATAATGTCCCAAATACTACACTTTATTTTTTAAAAATGTATATTTAAATAAATTACTATAAAACTTATGCTTATTCAAATATTTTAAGACCAATTCCATATGTTACAAGTGCTCTTCCTCATCCTTGGAATAAATGAGTATGTCATCTAGAAAAACCAAATAAAATGATCCAAGTAATCTCTGAACACACTATTCACATGATTCATAAATGTTGTTGGAGAATTTTTCAATATAAATGGTAATATTATGAAATTGTATTGCCTATATTGAGTCTTAAACTTTGTTTTTGTAATATCCTCTTCATAAATCCTTAACTAGTGATACCCTACTCTAAGATGAATCTTAGAAAATATTATTTCCCCTTGAATTTTATTAAATATATCATCAATGCATGTTAATGGATATCTATTCTTGATCATTAATTTATTCAACATCATGTAGTATATACACAAGCATAGAGTTCCATCCTTCTTGATGAAGACAACTGATGGAACCCATGGTAATACACTTGGTCTAATCAGCCCTTTAAAAAAAAAGTCCTAAAGTTGTGCCTTTAATTCAACCAATTCATTGGTTATCATTATATATGGTGCCTTAACCTATGGTTTTGATCTATGTAAGATATGAATTAAGAAATAAAACTCAAACTTTGGTGGAAATATTGGTAATTCTTCTAAAAACATGTCATGAAAGTTTCTCAAAAAATAATAATCTTAAATAATATGGTTCCTTATATTCCTCCATCTCATTTATCTTAATGATAAATTCCTAAAATCTCTTCCTTTGAGATTTCTTGAGCTGAATCATAGAAATATTCCTTAGCTTCAACTCCCTTTTCTCACCCTAAAGTTGTGTTTGATTTCTAAAATCATCTTGACACTCAAACTTCTTTAGAAAATAGACAACCCTGGCTTTATGGTTCACAAGCCAATTTAATCCTATGATTACATCATATAATCCCAACAGTGTTGTAAAAAGATATACTACTATAGTGAACTCAGGAAACCTAATATTTTATTTTACTAGACACTTGTAAACTTTCACCTTTGACTCATTCCCATATTATACTGACCATGCATTTTCCATAACTTTAGCCTTTATAAATAATTTACTGAGCACTCTAGTATCAATGAAACATTATTTAGTTCATGTGTCAATCAAAATAGAAACTAGATGATTTAATAAAATACCTAACAATTCTATGGGTAAATCTTGATACTCATCCTATCAATTATCAATAGCTACATAATTTTTTTGCTAGAATGTACCTTGATGAGAAGTAGAATCATTGTTATTCAATTTGTCTTGAGGACATTATTGAGAAAAATGGTCATCTCCACATATGAGTAACTTCCAACTAGTCCTTTCCTCTTAAACTACTAGTTTCCCTTATAACCACCCTTGAAACCATTACCAAATTTCCTATTCCCTGAACCACTCTTAAACTTGGCATTCTGATTCTTGAATTGATCATTAGAATCTCCACTCCTCTACTTCCAATTCTTCTTCTTGAAAGTTTGTTTAAAAAAATTAATTTATTTTTGAACCTATCTCTAACTTAGGCAAGAGATTTTGGTTTTTGTTCTTGCTTGAATTCCTTCTCGAACACTTGATCCATAGTAGATGGAAAATGCACATCTACTTCACATCAAATTTAGGGTTTTAAACCCATGATTAATTTTTTATTCTAAACCTCTCATCCACCTTATACTAAGTTATATACTTAAGAATCTTAGTGAATTGATCCCAATATTCATTCACCAATAAATCCCCTTTATTATTATTCAAAAAATCTATAATATTATTATTCAAGTATAGATGAGGAAGCCATCATGACCTAAATAGTGTCACAAACTATTCCCAAGTGGTGGTGGTTAAGTCGAGCTTCATATCAAGATTCTTTTTTTCCAACCAAGTTATTGCTTCACAAATAAGATGATAATCTCTCCAAAATATTTGTATGACTTTAAAATAATTTTGAATCATGAAATACTTCTGCATTTATGTCAGCCACACTTCAGATCCATCCTCTAGAATAGTTCCATCTAACTTGGGTGGGTTCACCTTTTTCATGGCATTTGCCAACTCTATAGCTACTTAATCTCTAACATCCTATGATATCTCCTCATGCCTCTACTCTTGATTATGTTCCTAGTCATTAAGATGCTCTTGAAGTTCTTCATGAACATTCTCATCTTCATGTCCAGGCACTTGATGTTCTAGGGCCATGATTTGGTCCCTAGTCTCTTGCATGGTTGTAAGGATTTGGTCCAACTTTGCATCTTGCTCAACATAAATTTGATTTGGATCAATAAGGGGTTTGGTATTATAAGTACCCTCACTTATTGGTCTATTATGAGCCATTTTTATTCCTTCTTATTAAGAGAATAAGTTTACATTATAGGATACATTAAGTCCTAGAGTTTGAGCCTCATCTCTGATATCACAATGTAACAACCCCACTAGGTTTTATCAAAAAATAGTTTTTTTTAGAAAAAATATTACATATATTCATCATATAGATTTCACCATGAGAAAAATAATTAGTTATCTTTAACTAAAAGTATTTATTTAGTTAACTAATATTTTTATAGCTAATCCACTTATCTA
>JARHVA010000908.1:395000-405000 GCA_037957365.1 Torreya grandis | reverse complement strand
ACAAGGAACAAGATGGGGTAATCAATAGGTATTATAAGATATAATTGATGAATCAACCTCCACACTCATCAAATACAAGGCCATGAACACACTTCACATGAATTTCCATTATCATAAACCAACCTATAACAAGTTAAGGTAATGGGACAAATGAAGGGAGTCTACTTGCTACCACTAATAACTCATCAAACACCATCACTATTCACTATTTTCAAGCATATGAGAAGGCCAAAAACAACATATATTCAATGTTCTAAGGTAGAAACAAGTGTTTAGTAGGGTAGGGATTCACCATACTTCACCAAGGATCCCATTACAAGACAAAAGAGGTTGTTCTTATAGAGAAATTAAGATAGAAGAGAAGATGCATTAGAGAAGAGTCAGGGACACTTGTCACTTGTCACTTGAATTAGGAAGTTACAAAAATAAAATGAGAGTGGAATAGGTCTTCGTAATACTTCCAACATGTTCATTACTCCATTTCATCATGGTTTCCAAGAGATTGGTGAAGGAGAGTCCTCATTACACTTGATTGTCCTAGTTCTCCATTAATTCTCTCTAAAACTCTCATATTGATTGTTTGATTATGAAAAGTGGCATAATTAATGATAATATTAACCTTGAGTTTCTTATTATCTTGATATTTGACACTATGAATCTATTGGATAATCCCATGTTGATGTTATAATGGCCATCATAATTCATTCACCATCCCCCTCAATGCTCTTTCAATGAGACACTTCTCACTTAAGTTTATTTATCACCTAGTAGGACTTTGTTAATGGACTCATGATGTTATAAATAGCATCAAAAATTAACCATAGTGGTTCCAAAGTGGCTCCAAATCTCTATGTGACCCCTCTAAGGTTTGCAACTAGGCTTATATGAGAAACTACCATAGTAAAGTCAACTTTTGGCCAAGCTAATGGTTGTGGAGATCCCATGGAGACACTTGAATGCCTTTAAATATTAATATTAAGTCTTGGTAATAATTTATTTTATTCTCTTCATGTCTAATTATCTCTACAAGTCCATATTAGGCTTTACCCAACTAAAATTTTCAAGAAACCTTTAGAATCTACCCTTTTTAGGTCTATAGTAGTCCTTTATAGGATTAATCTATACACTAGTGAGATCACACGTGTGAAGAAAAATTTAATTTAGGTTCCCATGAGACTAGGTAATACCATTAAAAAAAATTTGAGGTCAAAATATCTCATTTGAAGGCATTTGAGGGAAAAGTTCTCTCATCGGTCACTAGCTAGGTTTTCCAAATGTTTAGAGGCTCCACTAGTTTTAACAATGATTTATAGAGTTATAAGGAATAAATAATAAAAAAATAAAACAAAAATAATTATAAAACCACATATATCATCTCTAAATTCCATTCAATCTCATGCAACTACTATGTATAGTTCTAAATAGAAGAAGATGACAAACATTGATTGCCCAGCCTAATTGAGAGTTCAAGAGAGGTGCATTTACTTAAGGAGGTATGAATGAGTTTGATTTTTTTTATAACACCTCATAGGGGTCAATTACACCATACGTAATTAATTCTCATGGTTTATCTTCTTTTTTAATACTTCAAACTTTCTACATACCTCTCATACTCTTACTTAGGGTTTGCAGGCTTCATGGCATAATTGACCCTATAGGTCTAATTCATGAGATTCCCTCTCAAATTTATAATTTTTTACCCCATTTACCATATTTTAACTTCATTTTTTATCTTATCCAATACTTATAATCCTAATCATCCTCCAAAAGTGTGATTTTTCTCTAATTTCCACATATAGGCATGTGACTACCTATTTAGGCCTACTAGGGCTTATTAGCATCTCAAGGCTCTTGTTACTTTAGAAGACCAGAGAACTTAATATAAAATGATAAAATTTATAAAAAAAAGTCAAGATACCCTTTTTTCACACTTACATTTCATTTCCATGTATGGTTCCTTATTCTCTCTTCTTCACCAAGGACCTGCCTATAGTTGTTCTCATATCTACCTAGGCTATGAGTATGAGCTTTTTTTTATCAATTTGAATTTTATTTTAATAGTATTAAATTATTTATATGAACTCAATATTTAAATATACTCTCTACATCTCCTATTTATACCATCTTCAACTTAGTCACTTTGCTTCCTCATGATTGCCCTGTATATGACAACTTGTGATATTGACTGAGTAAGTGTATATTTATTCCTCTGATAATGTATTAAAATAATATTGATAATTATAATTAAATTTCACTATGTTTATCATCCTCATATGATTATAAAATTTTTCCAACCACTCTCAACTTAGTCACCTATATATTCTATGACTAGCCTGAAGGATACACTTGGTTCTTAACCGTGTGAGCCCATTTAAGAGGTGTATTTGTCCTTATTTGATGATTAATTATTTCATTTAATTTTTTTTTAAAAAAAAATTACCCCTTATTTATACATTTAACCCATTTAACCTTATAAAACTCATCACACCATTAGTGTTTCTTCAACTTTGTAGTCACAGTCCTCTTTGTATTAAAAATCTGACTGTGTTTATCCTCCTGGGATGAGTTGATTGTGTCAATATTGGTTTGAACCAAATATATCCATATATAATGATAATTAATATGTATTTATTTATCCCATGACTCCTTATTTACTTATATACCCCATCCCAATAGAAAACACTTCATTTTCTCAGTTTATATGATAGGTTTATAGGTACCTAAATGAGAGCCTATCTCTCTAGAGCTAAGGATGAGAATGGGTTTTGTGAGTGTGATATAGTGAGTATCATGAGGGAAAAATTATAAATTATGAATAATATATTAATCTCATATTTTTTTAATAACTTTATGGTTCTTTATAGTCATCATAATGACACCCTACTCACACTTGTAAAGGAGATCATACTATACACATGGTAGTCACATTGGAACAAGACTTTGAAGGATTTGTTTGATAATTTTTGGGATTATATGTGTGTTTATGGTATATAATACTTGAATTTAATCTAATAAAACTAACATATAGCCTAAAACCATTACTCACTCCCATATTTAGGCATTTAACGATATGTAACATGAAGAAACATTGCCTACAACTTGTAAATGTAACAACATAAAGGATTTCTTACTTTTTAGGAGTCACATGTGTGAATAAGTAGTGAATAATTATTTTTTTGGAGATTTAATACTTATATAATACATATACAACCACTATTTTCATCAACCAAGTTGGAAATGCATTGAAACCATTCAAAGATTGACCCTATGTAGATCCAAAAGACAAAATCAGCTACATGGGTTATTGATATTTGTTCATTAAGCATGTGGAATTAATACATAAAATAATTATAAGTATTATAATTCAATTATACCCCCTTCCTCTATCTAAGAGATCATGTCACCATTTTCTCTCTCCTATATGGATTGAGTATAAACCTAATTGGTTGTCTACAACTACCAAAGATGACAATGGAGAAAAGGGGCTAGTTTATTCCATGTTTGAATTTAAAAATCATGGATTCTCTTTATTTATTCTGTAAATGAGTTCCCCCTAAATATTACTAACCTCTTATAACCATGATCATACTGTATGGATTTGTACAAGCCTAAAAACACATGCAAAACACCACTTTCCTATATTTTATTAGGTTTGACATCTTGAAATGTTATTAGTGGGAAGGAGGATTAAAATTAAGAGTCAAATAAATTTTGAAAACTAAGTGGTATGGATAGATTTATGTTTAAATTTTATTTTCAAGCATGTGGGGCCCTTTTATAATGAATAAATGACATTTGACCCCTAAAGAGACTTCCTTTTATAGATAAAACCACCTTGCCTTAACACGAAACAATTATGAGACCATTAATTTAAATAATACAACTAAAAACATATTATTCAAATGTTTATTATGTCAAATTTGACTCATATGAGATGTTTGAAGATGCATTTGATGACTTGGAAGGCTAATTAGAACTTGAAACAATCTTGACTAAGTAGACCATGAAGGAAACCTTGGATACATCATTGACCACTATGTTAAGACTTCAAAAATACTTTTAAACCCTTCTCATATTTATAAAAAGGTATATCATTAATAAGTGGCTAAAATAGACACAAATACTATGAGAACAAGAAACCTTAACTTCTCCAAATATCTAAATTTTTGCTTAAGAACCTTGACTTTGTAAATCAATGTTTGGACCATTCTCTAGGTCTTAAAATTCACTTAAACCCCTTAAAATAACCCAAGGGTAACTCATTAAGACCCAACACATCATCCATGACTCAAAACAAGATATGACATGAGGATCCCTCAAGCAATGTCTAATACATGTTTTGACACCTTAAACAATGCTAAAAGGCTTAAAATAAGACCAATAGAGGATATCACAAGGCATGTATAATATTTTAGGGGTATCATGAGAATGTTTTATATTATAGGGTTTGATATTTGGTTTACGAGACCAAATTATCAATATTCTTGGAGACTCATAGGGGTTTACCTCCCTATTGGTCAAGAGAACCAACCATCTCAACGTTTGAGTAAGACCTTGATTATGGATGCAATACCCTTAAACAAAAAAGAACAAATGAGTGCCCTCAAAAACACATAAAAAAATGGAAACACAACAAACAAGGCAAAAAACAAACACACCCACACTACACTTGTGATGACAAGCACTTACTAAGATTAATACAAAAAATAACCTATTATAAACAACCAACCTCAACATATTTTCTCCTTTATAGATCAAAAGGGAACTCTCTGCTAAATATCCTTCCATGAGATAGGTAATTATGTGAAACAAGTTGATCCATAGATGTGATTATTGATGGATAAGTCTTCCTTTTTGCTAATTTAGTTGGCATGTTCTCAGGTGAGATGATAACAATAAATAAAACACATATGAACACATATTCACTTGGTGTTTAAAATTTCACCCCTTGATGATCTTGGTTACTCATGATCATTTTAAGAAAACCATTATGTTTTATAACTCCATCATGCTAGTCATCTACTTTATCAATAGGATCAAATACAACTAGGCTTTCTTCTTGAAGAATTATAGTAGGATCATATTCAAGAACACCATCTATCACTGTAACTCCACTTTAAAATTTACCTTTAGGGTTAATTAGTCCTTCTTTAATATCTATCCAAATTTGTGACTTGTCAAGTCGTTCAACCTCTTTTCAAGTGCCCAAATATGCCTACCACATGTCACCAAGGTCATCATGATTTGCATCTTGAGCCTCATGAGTCACACTAAAGATCAATGTATCTTCACTTGGTTCATGTTTAGGACTAAAAACTTGAGGCACTACTAAATAAAAAAATTCAAATTTATCATCATCATCTTGATATTTTTACTCTTTTAAATGAAACTTGACAAAGTCAACCACTGAATAATCTTCAATCTAGCCCATAGTAAGTATAAGCACTTGGAAAGTGCCAAACTCATTAATAATTTCCCGTTATTGCTAACATAGGATTAAATCATCTCCTTGATTAGTGTATATGTGATAATGTTTATTTATAGTGATTTATTTATTATTGTGACCTCACATTAATAAGCTTCTCTTGGTAAAAATTAAGGAGTCCTTCAACTTAAATGAAACTAGGAGCCTAAACATCAACACACACCTCCTCTTAAAGGTTGTCACTTTATTCTACAACTACTAAAATTTATACAAATTATCCTTGGCCAATTAGTATGAATTCTCCTTGGAGTTCATCCTATTATTTAATGTGTTGTTGGTCATAGATATCATATTTTCATTGACCTCCTTGAAGCTCATCTTCTCTTGTATCATTGAAAGATGTCTTGTGTTTCTCCTCACCAAGGGGTGTCCCAATGAAAATATTTACTCAAAATAATTTGAATCACCTTCACCTTTTTTTATTACAGTTTGAAGTTTATCATTTACCTCCCAAATGATAGATTCCTCTTCATTTATATTCTCCTTCTCTACTCTTCAAACTACATGTCCTCCTTCAAATAGGGATATGGTGGGAGAGCAATAATGTCCAACTAATGGATTAAGAACATAAGGTTTAATAGGATTATCTTGAGTGAGTTTAGGGGGTGAGGGATAATTTTAAAGCTTGGGAAATTTTTAGGCTTTTTAATCACAACCTCTTCCTCTCTTTGCATACCTAGGCATTCATAGACAACGTTAATTTGAGGAAGAGGTGAGGGGATTTGGAAGCTTGGGAATCTCTTCATTTTAACCTATGCAACCTTTCTCTCTTCTTGGTTTGGATTTAGCATAGGGGTAGTATTCCAATGATATTGAGATGAGATATAATGAGGTGGAGGCTCATAAGATTGGTTGCATTGAGATTGATTATCCTTCAAGGCTAATATCTCACTATCAATGATTTGACTCATGCTTTCTAACTTCTCCAACTCATTAAAGAAACTAGGTGTAGCTTTAAATTTCGGTTGGGGAGGGAAGGAGGGGTATTAATTTTGATAGGAAGGCTACTAAAGAGGCTGTTAGGGTTCTCAATGAGATTAAGGGTGATGTTAGTTGTAGTAATGAGGATGAAAAGGTTCATAAGGTTGTTGAGGTATGTGGTTGGAGGGCTGGTAAGAAGTTCCATGGGACTAATGTGAGCCATAATGCTATTGATAAGGGTCACTATAATACTGGTAAGGGTCACTATAGTCTAGTATAGGTTATAATATGGATGACAAGGAATTATAGGACATGCATATCCTCCATATCCAGCCATCAAATGTCATTAGTTAATCAAAGAACAAGAAAACTATCAAAAATAGTTGTTCTTACCCTTAGGTGAAGACTTTTTAATGACCTTTGGCATGATATTTTGATTGCTATTATGCTATCATAATTCTTACAACTCCTTGATATCACCTAATGATGAGAGTGTATATTCCAAGATCCTTGAATTTTGATCCCACTGGGCATGCTATAACATTTACCCACTAAATTACACCCATTAGAGAATATTTTTTTATACCTTTCCATGTTTGGGGTAACATGATATTAATCCAAAGTTGTGGGTGACCTATTTATGGAATAAACCTCTAAGTTATGGGGTTATCTTCCTTGATGCATAATCTATGGTTATTCTCCTAAAATATACTAACTTGATGATGAAAAGGGATAAATAGATGCATGAAACAAAACCTAAACTAAGGGAGGTGATGAACTAATATTAATATCCTCCACCTCCCTATCCTACACTGTGAACATGAACACAAGCTAAAATTATGCACTAATTCACAACAACATCCAAGAATGAGTATTTTAATATGACGGTGAGAACCAAACAAGGACTAAGAGGGGGTGATCAATAGGTTTGATAAGTGACACTTGATGAATCATCCTCCACACTCAACTAATTCAAGGAAATGAACACACTTCATATGACTTACCATGATGTTAAACCAACTTGTAACCAGTTAAGGAAATGGGACAAATGAAGGGAGTATACTTGCTACCACTAATCACTCATCAAACACAATCATTATTCACTACTTTCAAGAATATAAGAAGGTTTTAATTAACATATAATAAATTTTATAAGGTATAAACAAGTGTTTATTAAGGCATGGTTTCAGCATACTCCACTAAAGATCCCATTACAAGCCAAAAGAGGTTGTTCTTAGAGAGAAATTGAGAGAGAATAGGAGAATATACATTCAAGAAGAGTCAAGGACACTTGTCACTTAAACTAGGTAGTTATAAAGGTAAAATGAGAGTGTAATAAGTCTCAGTTACTCCTCTAATGTGTGCATTACATCATTCCATCATGGTCTCCAAGAGAGTGTCATAGGAGAGTCCTCATTGTACTTGATTATCCTAATGTCTCATTAACTCCCTTTGAAACTATCTTATTGATTTCATAAATATGGAAAGTGGCCTTCTTGATGATCACCTTGAACCTATGATGCTTATTTTATTAATTTCTAACAACTTGAATCTATTGGAAGCTCCCATGCTAATGTTGTAATGGCCATCATAATTCATTCACCATCTCCCTTGATATGCTTTCAATGAGACACTTCTCACTCAAGTCTATTTTAACATCTAGTTGGAATTTTTTAATTATATCATGATGTTAAAAATATCATCAATAATTAACATTACTTATGAAAAAGGGGATCCCAAGCTCTATGTGACCCATCCAAAGTTTACAATTAGGCCTTCATGAACATCCACCATAGTATAGTCAACTTTTGGCCAAGGTGATGGATATCAAGATCCCATGGAGACACTTGAGTCACTTTAAATATTAATCTAAATTATTTTAAACATGTTCTTCTCTCTTAATGTCTAGGTATCTCCATCGATCCATACTAGACTTCACCTAGCTCAAATTTTCAAGATACTTTCAGAATCTACCCTTTCTAGGTCTATAGTAGTCCTTTCTAAGCTTGATCCATACAAAAATGAGCTCACATGTGTGAATAAAAAGTTCATTTATGTGTCCACGATACTTTATAATACCATAAAATCCATTCCAAGGTCAAACTATCTCATTTGAAAGCATTTGAGGGCAAAATTCTATCATTAGGTCACTAGTTGGGTTTTTACAGGGTTTAGAGGATCCACTAGTCTTAACAATTATTCCTATTTTTATAACCATAAAACACAAAAAAACTCTAATAAAACTTAGTTAAAAAATACCTCTATCATATTTAAATGCAATTTAGTCCCATAAAAATGCTCTATATAGTTCTAAGCATAAGAATATGGCTAAATATGACTACCCAACATAATTAAGAGCTTGAGAAAAGTGCATTTGATTGAGGGGTTGTAAAGGAATTTCAGTTTTTTTTATACCCCACCTGATTAAATTCCCATGGTCCATCTTTTTAAATCCTTCAAACTCTTTTTTATACCTCTCATACTCTTGCTTAATGTTTGTAGGCTTCATGGCATAGTTGACCCTATAGGTCTAATTCTTGAGATTTCCTCTCAAATTTAATATTTTGGACCCAATTAACAATATAAAAAAATCATTTTTTATATTCTTAGACTTAAAATTATCATCATGATCCAAAAGTGCAAATGGCCTCTAATTTCCACATATAGGTCTATGACTACCTATTTAGGCATACTAGGCCTAACTAGACTATCAAGGCTCTTGTTGCTTTAGAGGACTAGATAAATCAATATAGATTTATAAAATTTATAAAAAATTCAAGAGACATTATTTTCACTCTTGCATTTCATTTCCATGTATGGTTATTCATACTCTCCTCTTCACCAAGGACCTGCCTGTGGGTGTTTTTAGATTTGCCTAGGCTGTGAGTATGATTTTTTTTCTTTTGTAGCACTCTAAAGTTTCTTTCAATAGTATAAAATTAATTATATGAACTCCATATTTACATATACCCTATGAATCTCCTATCTAGACCATCTTTCATGTACTCACTTTGCTTCCTCATGACTGGTTTGTATATGGTAGCTTATGATGTTGATTGAATAAGTGTAGATTTATTCCTTTGCTAATGTATTGAGTTCATAATGATCATTATAAGATAATTTCACTAGGGTTATCATCCTCATATACTTATTAATCTTTTTCAACCACTCTCAACTCAGTCACCTTGATCTTCTATGAATAGTTTGTAGGATACATTTGGTTCTTAACTATGTGAGTCCATTTCAGAAGTGAGTTTATCCTTATTTGATGCTTCATTATTTAATTGAATGAAATAATAATTTTTATGACCATTAATTTCTCCTTATAACTCTATGAACCTTATTAACTTTATCACACCATCAATGTTTCATCAATTTTGTTGTCATAGTCCTATTTATATTGAAACCTTTGCTAAGTTTATCTTCATAGAATGAGTTGATGATATTGATCTTGGTTTTTCCATAATATATCCATTTATTATGCTTATTAATAGGTATATATGGATATAATTGCTCCTTAATTCCTTATAAACCCAATCCTAACAACTAAAACTTCATTTTCTTTGACCCTATGTAGATGTAGAAGACAAATCT
>JARHVA010000908.1:305000-390000 GCA_037957365.1 Torreya grandis | reverse complement strand
ATGTGATAAAATATTTTTATAGGGTTTGTAACTAATTCATAATTTCCCATAGGTCTAGGGAAAATATTATCTTATAAATTATTTAAAATATGAGAAGTTGTGGGTTGATATTCCATTGTGTGAGTAATAATGTTTTCTTCTTATTCTTTTTATAACTCTTCAACCCCTATCATCCTAGTCTTCTCTTAAGGTTCTAATTTTTTATCCACATTAGGGATCGATAATCCAAAAGTAGAAGCTTTGACATCATGAGTGTCATCCAAAGGAGATTGGTTATGTTGTATTGGTTGATTTAATGGGTTACCTTATAATTGGTTTTGGGTAATGTACATCTCATGATTTGGTAAAGAGTTTTGATTTTAAAAAATTATGTTTTGGTTCTTTGGTGTCACATGATTATTTTTGAGAGCTTGAAGGTTTGAATTTGCATTCCCTAGGAACATGTCAACAAAAGTTTTCCTTTGGTCTTTAGGGTGTCTCTTAATAATTTTTTTGTACTCCTTTAAAGCATATGTATCATGTCTAATTAATATATGAAAAAGGTGATAAATATTGGGATCATACTCCCTAAGTCTATGATTTTTTTCCTTTTTGAACAAATCTTTTTCAATTATTCCTTTGATAAAAGGGTTGGTTTTGGAATTGATGGAAGTGGTTCTAATTGGCATTTTAATATTGCATGTTACATGAGGGAGATGATTTAAATCTATCACATGAACCATAGGTGTATGATTTTTTTCATCATGCATACATTATTATGTATGTTATTTTTTTCATAGGTTTTGATTGATTATTTTTTACAAGGTTTAATTTATTGTTTTAATTAGTCATGCCATCAGTGTTAGCATTCTGATTTCTATTAAGAAGCTTACAGCCTTGATTACTAACATTATTTTGGTTCAAATTTTGAAAACCCTCATTTATTATGGGTGACTATACTCCCATTATATCTATAGGTTTAGTGAGCACTATTAATGTCTACTTAGTTGATTCACAAATCATTCTCAAGTGATTATTCATAAGATTGATGGAGGAAATTTTTGACATCCTCCCTCATTTCCTTGTAAAGGTAATGAAGAAAGAGATCACATAGTTATCTTTAATCCATTATGGTGAATTATTAGATGATTATATAAATTGATTCCATTCATAATGAAATTGGTAAAATATTAATTATTTTCTTGTTTAATGTGTAATAATTATTGAATGCTTGTTTTAAGAATTTTGTTCATCTAAAAGGTTTTGACAAATTCCCCCATGAGTTGTCTAAAAAAATGGATAGAAGATTCATGGAGGTGATAATAATTGAGGGAAATTACTCATAGTATTTTTTTAAATATTTTTTCAAGGACCCAATCCCAAGGTAATAGTTCCCTTACAAAAATTTCATATGCTTTAACATGTGTATTTTGATCTCTTTTAATTTAAATTTAAGAAGTTCAAGTAATGGGTGTGGTAAAATAAATAATTGTATGTTATTATTGGGAGAATATTCAAGATAATTATCATAATTAACCATAACACCAAATTTATGTAAAGATATGGTAGAATAAGTTTGAAATCTTGTGTTTGAATAGAGGTTTATTGCATAACCACTAGGAGGAAAGGAGGGTATTTGATAAGTCAAAGTAGAATAGGCTATAAAATAATTGTCCAATTGGGTGGAATTGGAGAACATGTGATATTATGGAGGAAAATTATTATATGAATAAGGGTTAGGTGCTTGTAGAGGAGGAGTGTACATTGATGGTACATAACTAATATGAGTGTAAAGTGGTTTATTTTTGTTTGTAAAGGGGAAGTATATATGGGTGACAAATAACTAAAAAGAATGTAGGGTGGTATATTTTTAACCACCATGTTGTTGGGAGGAGTGTATATCAACATACTTCTAATTAGAACTTATCTTTGAGGTTGATAGTGTGGAGGGATGTTGAAAGCTTTTATGTTAGGGATTTTGATTCAAAATTGGATCTCATTATACTAAGTCATTAGTACTAATTTATTATACTATGAAAAATTATATGTAACATGATTTTAAGATAGTTATGTAAGACACTTCATGCTCAAGACTTTATTTTAGGGATTAAAAATAGTGTGGGTATGATACAGACAAGTTCACATTGATCAAATAGGGATTTATCAACTCTTTAAACTTTTTGGTTTTTATTGGAGGATGAAATTGATCCAACTTGTTGAGTAATGATGTCTAAACCACCAAAATATGTAGGGTGAATTTGTGTATCCTCCTTTATAAAATTGAAAAATATTCCACCACTCAAATTTTCATGAAATGATTGCATAACTATTTTAGCAGTTTTGTAACCACTCATCTGCATACTTTGGTGGTTTTGTTGTCATTCAAAATATTTAGAAAATGAGTTATTACAAACATTCCTTATCCTTTTTGTGGTTAATTTCAATTACTTGGAGATATATAGGTTTGATATGGCCTACATAGGGGTATTAAAAAAATAAGGTAACACACATAGAGGTAGTGAGCTATAAGGAAATTATATGCACAATGTTCTTGGCAAGATTGAGTCTCAGTTCTGGTTTGCTCATTATTGTTAGTTATATATGATTAGTTTAGGTGTATGTGAGTTATGAGAAGGGTCTTGTAAGTGTAGAGCATATTTTATATATAATTTTGGATAAAATGATATCAATTATTATGTCTATATAGGCTATTTTGATAGTACCTTCTACAATTTTTAAAACATAGTGGAAGGGGAGGGTATTTTCTCACCCGTTGAAGATTTTACCACATTGGGTTTCTCTAAGGTAACTTGTGTGTCAAATGTGTTTTCTTATAAATTTTCTCTAATGTTTATTCTATGTAGGCATATTTTTTTATTTTATAAGTATTTTTTCAATTCTATTTTCATATAATAGCAAAAGAATCCATTATTAACAAGCTATCTATGTTGTATATTTATTGATGAAG
This sequence comes from Torreya grandis, assembly GCA_037957365.1. NCBI lineage: Eukaryota > Viridiplantae > Streptophyta > Pinopsida > Cupressales > Taxaceae > Torreya > Torreya grandis. The sequence goes on along the minus strand of JARHVA010000908.1, from coordinate 387,053 downwards.
TTGAGAGTAGAATATCCACCTAGTTTATAGATCAAATTAGTATCTGAGTTAGTTTATTTAATTAATTTTTTAGTGTGTTAACTACATTATAAGTTTATGCCCTTCACTATAGGTATTAATGTTAATGGTCACTATGTTCTAGTTCCCTTTGAAGCATGTATTTACAAAAAGAAGTGGAAGCAAGTAATCATAAGTATTTCCCACACTAATTATGAAGATGCCTAAATAGTTTAAGAGTGATTTTTCAAGATTGAAGGAGTAGTTAGAATCTCTCTTTATATGAGTAAGCTTGACCAATTGGAGTCCATCATGGGGCTTCTTATGAATAAGCTTGATGCTTTCATAGATACATTAAAAACAAACAAAAAGGACAATATAAAGAACCATGAGAAGTATGAAGAGAAACCCCATCCAAACCCAACATCACATCCATTCAAGGCTAATGAATATATTTAAACTAAGTTATGTGATGGGGATATGAATGCATAAAATCTAGACCATTGTCTAGTCCAACTTGAGTTGTATTTTGTTTTGCATCACATTAATGAAATTGAATGTATTTATTTTAAAACTTTAAATTTATCTAATACTAATTTAGTTGGTTTGAGATTTATGTTCATTATTTAGCTATTAATAAGCTTCCTCATATTTTTAAATGGGGTGATTTTAAGATAAAAATCAAGAAACAACTATATCATATTTATTATGAGGAAGATAGGTCCATGTATTTTCAATATATTAGGTGAAATCAATGCCAAAGTATGCAAGATTACACCAAAATTTTCCATAAGAAGGTTGTCCAAATAGGTAAAGATGTAGTGGATCATGATATATTGATTAAATATATGTGTAGACTCCATTATCATTTCAAGAGACTAGTCCTCTTGGCAAAGCCTATGGATGTATATAAGGCTTGTTTTCAAGCTCACTACTTAGATATGGGTAATAATAAGGCTTCATATACCTCTCAAAATAACTTCAAACAATAAAAAAATTCCAAGGAAAAGGGGAAAGGTAAAGGGAAAGGTCTCATACTCAACACACCCCATTCGTAGTTTTTTGAATAGGGGCCCAATATAGTCTAAAAATCCTAGGTTTGTTTTGACAATATTTTTTCATTAACAATCATATTCACACCTAGATAATCTCAAAATATTTAAAATATCTTATTCTATGTGTAGATGATTTTTCATTGTGTGTTGATCTTATATAAATGTAATTGGCATTCCCTCAATATCTAAGTTTTTATTATATGATTTATTTGGACTATTGTATTACAAGTTTTGGTATTTTTTTAATATATACATTCCTTCTACATATGTGCATGAACTACATAACTAAAATCTTAGGTATTGAACTTCATGTATTTTACACTTTATGAGTTGTGCATTTCATGTATTTTGGTACTTCATACTTTTTTCTCTTTAGAAACTTTGTTTTCATAACTTTTGTTTGAAAACTTTGTCTTCAAAAACTCTATTCACAATATTTGTCTTTGTAATATTTTTTCTTTGCAACTTTTATTATCAAAAATTATTTTCACAAGATTTGGTCGTTGGATTTTTTTTTTTTAATTAGAATGTGTGTTCATTGGAATTTTTATTTTCAAAACCATTGTTCATCATAAAATTTATCACTAGTGACCTTCTACATCTCTAAAATTTTGAATTTTCACAATTTTTAACCTATGCCTTTTCATATTTTACACTTTAGAAAATTTATTTGAAAACTTTGTCTTCATAGGTTGTGTTTGCAACTCTTGGTTTGGCAAGTTGATAACTTTAGTAGTTTTATTCTTCACATATTTTAGTATTAAAAATAAATGATCATTTAAACTTTTGTTCATTGAAATTTTTGGCCTTCATGAGTTTTTACACTTCATGTATTTTGGCATTTCATAATGTTTTTAAAAGTGAAACTTTTGGGTCTTTGGAACTTTTATTCTCAATATTTGGTATTCAAAACATTTTCTCACAATATTTGGTCTTAAAAAATTTGGCTCATAACTTTTTTTCACAATATGTGTTCATAATTATTGTTAACAAGTTTTGTTATTCACAACCTTTGTTTTCATGTTTCATGCTTTTGAGGCATCACAATAATTGTTTAGTCTAGTCTCAACAAAATTTATGACACCTAAATTCTAAAGGCATGCCATATGGCACACCTAAATCTATAAATAATTAATGAAAGGGTGACATGTGTCCAAGGCCAAAATGTGGCATTTATTTAAATTTATAGAAAGTATACATGGCATACCCACCAAAGTAAAGTGGCAAAGTTGGAATTAAATGAGTAAAAAAAGATTAGAGATGTTGGGAATTAATGGCACATAAAATAGAATTAAAGTCTTATACTTAAAATCTATATCATTTAATTTGGAAGAGGAATAATTCCTATTAATTTCTAATGATCTCAAGAAAATTTACATTCTTAAGAGAATTTAAATCCCTATCTATCTACGTTTAGTTGTGAACTACTTCTAATAAGAGAACAAATAGTCAAAATTTATGAGAATATACAAATTAATAATGGTGTCATCATATAAGGTGTTAAAAAGAGTATTTACACCATTTAATTTATATATTAAGGACTCCATGAAATATATAGACATGGTATTTACCTAATATTATTCAATGATGAATTCATGAACTACATAGTTATGTGGGATATGATGTAGAATGCAGATCCCCATTCACATGAGTAAATAATAATGGACAAGAATAATTAGTTGGTCATGGACTTGATTATAATAAAGTTATAATAATTACACTTTAAATCTACCAATCCTAAAGTGATACCCTACATCAACCTATTTTGAGACTCATTCTTCATAGGAAAGGTAATTGGTAGCTTTCTACACCACCTGAACCATAGGATAGTTTTTTCCTACATCTCGAGGCATTATTTACAAATATACATGCAACTAACCATTGTATATGCCACATTTAATTTGCATAGGTTTGAATTCTAGAAGAAAAAATGCACAATATAAAATGAATTAAGGAAATGGATTGCTCCCACAGAGGTAGTCACCCTTAAGGCCAAGGAGCCTTTATCAATAACCAATTTCAAGATGGGAATCCAAATTAAGATGGATGTAATAAACATATTATATGGGTATAAATATATTCACTTCCTCTGTGTGGAATGGGTTCTACTATTTGACCTATTAATGACCTCAATGCTCACTTTTAGCCTAGGAGAAATAATTAGTGCCAGGATTTGAAAACAAATTCTCAATTAAGATAAAAAAACCCATAGGAAACCACCTTTAAATGATGGCATATATGTTAGATGCAATCATGTCCATAATTTATGTTCATAACAAAACACTCTATATCCCAACCCTAGATTACATCAAGAATTATATATTCAACATTTATTCATTCCTATACATCTATTTTTACATTATGAGTATTGTCTAAATAAATGATAATTTATACCCCCAAGTGTGGAGGAAAATTATAGAATAGCCCTTGAAATGAGTATTAGAAAAAATCAAGAAGACACTTTATCCAAGGGGGAGTTATTATCTATAATTGGACTATACTATAATCATGGTGGTAGGACATAATGTTTCCCATTTATATCTACCAAAATATGTCCTAGAAAAAATGGATAAGTAGGAAATAACTTATCATCTATGGTGGAGAATAGATGAGGACATGAATAAGAAAAATAAAGATGTGTTCCATAGGTATTCCCTGATGATGGGATGAATGTGCTAAAACAACAAGAATTATTTTGGGGAAGTTGGAAAAATAAGAGAACATTACTCATTAGAATATTTTCCACAAAAGTACTAGGATACTTATGTCCTTCTCAAAAACATATCTTAGTCTTAGGCATACCCTACCAACATAAACCTTATGAGCATGAATTTTTATTATTTAATCCAAAGGATGATATTGAGGTATTTGAAAGGGAAATAATGTCTCGATTGATATAAGATCATCTACGAGCTATACAAAGAGATACATCCATCACAATTATTTAGGCACATACTAGGCTTCCACCCCTTAGTGGATGGGAAACCACAAACTACTAAACCTCTCAGCCTATATATCAACATTTAAACCAGGTAACATCTTTCCAATACCCACCCATTGTGATGATATGTATGATGTAGGAGTAGGTTATAGAATTAACACATTGTGTCAATTTATTCATAACAAGGTCCTTTTCCAAACTTCACCACCAATTGTAATAAAGGCTATAAATAAAGAACAAGAGGTGGAAGAAATTCCTACTACTAAATATTCTTTGGGAGAAGAACACGAACCAATTTGTATTGATTCATATGATACTAAGGATACATGTCTCCTCATTCCTTCCTTAGTTCCTATTATTTCAAGTGTAAACATTGCACCTTCCACCACTTAAAAAGTTCCTCCTTTGGATAGAAACACAATAATTTATTATAATAGGAAATGAAGATCTCCTAGGGACCCTCTTCCATTAATAGAGTATCTTACAAGTTAAGCTATGGAGGTGCCCTCAAGTGAACTTGAGAATAATCATAAAGAATTTAAAAGGGATAAAATATTCTCTTCAAGGGATCAAAGGAAAAATACCAATGGATGCTAAAAAATTAGCTAAGGTCATAATTAATCTTACCACTACTACTTCACTTACTTTGAGTCATATTGTTTATTTAGTTCTAATGATTACTACAGTCCCTATTGTTTTCACTACTCTCATTGTTCTTGTTCATCCAACTATTTCTAGTTTTGAGTTTTTTTATACAACTCATATGGTTTCTAATTCCCTAGTTACTAATCTAGTTACCATTTCCTCTACTATGCCTAAGGCCAAAAAGGTTCATTTCAATAAGACTATAGGATCCATTGAAAGCACTCAATTTCAGTGTCTTCCACTCAATTTATATTAATCATGCCTTAATATACTATTACCCAAGCTAATTCTATTATCCCCTTTACAAAAACTAATAAGAATCTTACATATATTATCCATTCAATGCCTTAGTTTCTAATGTGTTCTAGTATAAGATCATCTTTCCATCATTTCCAAACATATTGAATTTATAGTCATTACTACAATATTTAGGGGATGTTTCTACAATGAACATTATTTAGAACACTCAACCAGTGGATCTTACATAGTTGGTAATACCATAAAGGGTTATAGACTTGGAAGTCTAAGCTTCACAAAGACCCAGTTTCACAATAATATAGCTTCCCACTATGAGATCTATCTTTTATAAATAAATGAAAACTATAAAAAGGGACATCAAGAGGAAAATAAAGGATGAATCTATAAGAGACTTGGTTTTAGAATAAAGGAAATATGTGTTCTGACTATCAAAGAGAAATAATAAGAGACTTGGAGAGTCTTAATACAATGAGGATTTTCAAGCTCATATTTAGGAAAATATAGAGGCCTTGTTAGATTTTCATGAGGGTACTAAACAAGTAAGGAAAGAGCTATAGTAAGAATTAGATCATGTACAAGAGCAACAACATAAAGTAAAACTTCTTGGAGCAGTTGAAGGTGAAGTTCAAAATGTAAACCTTAGATTGTATAATATCTTGGAAATTATCAATTTAATGAGATTTGAATTATATATTCATATTGTTTAAACTTATTAATTATTTAATTCTTTAAAATATGATGAGAATAAGATAAATTAACTTGTATTATACACCACTAATAAGGCTTTTGGTGATCTGGATTTGATGACAGTGTTAGAAGCAACCAATGCTTTCAATCTAGTGGTCATCAAGACATTAAAAGTTTGAGATTGGGTATCAATAACTCAATCCTTTATTTTGAAATTAGTAGAGAAAAAAAATTGAGTCTTACAAATTTTAGATTATTTAAATATATCCTATGCTAGATATCCCTCGAGTAAGTTAATAAGGTTGATTTTGACCAACTATTACAATAGGAATCTACCAATTTTAATCAAAGTATTCAAGAGTGCATGTTATAGGAAATAGGAATTTTTAGGAAGAAAATAATACAAGTAGAGATCTTTCATGTGGATTTCATAGACACCAAGACTGAGCATGCATACTTTTTGGTGTAAGTCACCAAACTACATAGGGCCTCTCTTTTGAACATGGATATAATAAGGTTACAATGTAGCATAAAAAAAATATTATAAAGAATTAGAAGTGAATAAAAAATCTATGGATGGATCATCTAGTTCAACTCCACCTCCTATTAAAGTCCCTTTGATCACTATGAATTCAACCATGTAGGCCCCAACATGTAGTAGGCCTTAATTTTCTTAGGTCATTTTTATATATTTTTTGCATGTAAACTGGTAGATGGAACTAAGACATGTAATAGTTGATTTGAAAAACTTGTAAACATACAAACATTACATGGTTTTCTAAGAAGGAATCTTATTTTAAAGACACAATTTTGATTAGTTTAAATATGCATGCAGAATTTACATCAATTATAAATCTTATTTTAATTATAATTAGCATGCAGTTTTAGAGTTTTGTATGAATGTAAAGGATGAGATGACCCCACCCAAAATATATTTATATTTTAATCCTCTTATGTTTAAAGGGAGAGGAGTCTTATTGGAAATTTTATCAATACAAGAAGAAATATTTTAATTTTCATGAAAGTATGTTGATGTTTTTCTCTTTCAATTCTATGTAATTAGTTGTGTTTAGTTTCTTGGTTGGTTGATTCATTAATTCAAAGTGTGAAAAGTTACCAAGAAAATTATTATTATTATTAGTGTATGCCGATATAATATGTGTAATAACTATTGGATTATTAGCATGTATCATTGGTTTTATGCAATTAGATTGACTGTTTCATTTCTCAGAGTGTGTATAAGTGTCTCTAATGATATAGTTTTCTAGGAGTGAGCAATAGATTATTTAGATACCTCTTTGATCCAAGATATAACATTTTAAGTAATGGTGTGAAATAAAAAATCTAAATAGGATAAATATTTATTTAATATCTCACATTTTACTGCATTATCTTTTCTTTTGAATATTTAATTGTGTTTGTATGTGTGTGTGCAATAACTACTAGATGTTAGCATTAGTTTTGAAACACTTGTCCACAAATATACCAACCTAAAATTAATCCATACTGATATAATGTAACCTTATTTATTACTCTACATTTCACCCATTTTTTGATTTTTTTGAAGTTTACCACTCTACAATAAAATCCATCCATCACTCAAGTAGGATTCAATATCTTCTAGGTTTCACTCATCCATTCACACATATTAAATAACCTACATACTTGGGCTACTATTCCAACTCCTAATTATTCAAACCATACCTAAAAATCATTCCCTAAAGTAGAGTGTATCTCTATTGAGATCTTAAATTTTTATAGGTTACCTCATTAAATCTATGGTGTACAAAAAAATTACATCAACAAAATGAAAGCTAGTGCTAAAAGGAAGGTTGGAATCACTATGTGACCTTATATAGAAAGGTTGTACCATATATATAAGTTACATTGGAAACACCCAAGATAGTAACTAAATATAGATCCCAAAACATTCTTTTGATTTCACCTTTTTTGATCCATCAAAATCCTAGATCTACACTAGTTATTCCCATAATACCCCAGGTCAAGACACCTTCTCTAGTAAGAAAATCCAAGCCCATTAATCATCATTTGGCTTAACCTTGATTATTTAGATCCACTATTGTAGTTATATGAGATGTGTATAATTTACCTTGGAATCCAAAACAATACCTACCTTCTTTAGCCAATTTAATAGGAAAGATGATAAAGGAACATATCAAGTCTTTCAAAGCTGCTTTAAGGTTGAAATGCCACTGATGAAGATGTTTCATGCAAGATTTTATCATTCACATTTTCGTATTTTTCTTAATACTGATTCCTTAATTTTCAAGAGAACATGATTAGTTCATGGAACTCATCCCAAATCACTTTTATTTCCCAATTCAGATAGGTTAACAGTCTTAGTGTGGTGTATCTGTATTTCATCAGTCTGAAGAGGGATTAAAATAAACTCATTTACTCTTTTAATGTGTGGTTTTATAATATATACACTTGGGTAAGCACTGTATATAAACCATCAAATGTAATAACACTCAAAATGTACAATAATTTCCTATATCTAATTATTATAGTATTTATGCAAAGAGTTGTTATTGGTAACACTCAAGCACTAACTTATGAAGAGGTGATCAACATTAATAAGACACTAAACCCTTATATATCAGGGTCTTGTAGCCTTAATTATGGTTTCTTATATTTGAAATTAGTGCCTCATGTGAATCATAATGTTATATCATTCATTCATAATTAGTTGTATAATTTCCTCCTATGACACAACATATACCAAATCAAAGCTATGGCTTCTTAAACAACCCTTCATAAATCAATAGTCATCAATAGAGTCAAATTTTATCCCATCCAATACCATAATTAACTAGGGTGTGGAGTCTACTAAAGAAAAATTGGATTTGATATAGATGATGGTTTAAAATATAATAAATGACTTCTTAATCATTCAAAAGAAGATAGGTAATGCTACTAGTCCTAATAATAATCAAATTTTTGGGTATAAAATATATAATATGCCTTTCAATAATCTTGTAAATAATGTATAGTAATAGTAAGCCAATAAGTTTATAGATATCAACATAGTGGAGATATATCTACCCAATTGGTGTATGGTTCATAACACATAACAATATGATGAGCATGACTGTATTGAGTTCTGTGCAACTTTTATAATATTCTAGAGAGAAATGTTGAGACAAGATTTAATGAATAATCTATCAAATTTCCCTAATGATACTAGTTCCTAAAGCACAAATATGGTATTTTAAACTCATGTGTTTCCTCTTACAAATGAATATGACAATGTGATAGAGTAAAATTTAGTTGAGGTACACACTTTTTAGTAGTTCTAGACAAGTGATTACAATTTGAGGAAAAATCAACCCTTCACTACATCTACTTCACCAAATAATATGCATATTCCCTCAAATCTGAAGCTTTATAACAATACACCTCCCCCTAAATGGAATTATCAACCATTTAATAAATAAAAATAGATTAAATGAGGATAAAACATCATTGGGTACATGAATAAGATAAAAGAAAACATCACTCTTCATGAATTGGCTAAGATTATTAAATGGAAGGAGATCCTATGTAGGTCCATTATAAGGAAGTATACTATAGATAATCCAAAAGTCACTAATATGAATACCATATATAATATTAATCTAGAAGTTCCTCCTTTATTATTAGATATTAGAACATTTTGTAAAAATATACATAATTATTTAGTTGATTCTGGAGCTTCGGTCACTATAATTGCAACTTATATTATCAAAAGTTGGGATTAACTCCAAGACCATAGAAGAGGATAATTTCATAGTTGTAAAAAATAGTAGTGCCTATGGTTAGGGATTTGAATGACATATTCATTCAAGTTTCATTCAATTCATGTGTGAAGATGAATATAGACATATTTATGGTAGATATCTTAGAGGGATATGGACTGATATTAATCACGGATTGGTCAAAGATGCTAAATATATATGTAGTAATAAACTTCTCTCACATTTGGCTACTTAGATACATATTCCAAATAAAATTTAAATTGATCAAGAGATGATAATGAAGTATCCCATCAAGGAATAAAATGTTAATAATGAAGAATTAATTTATAAATATCTAGACTTGGGATTTACACCTTTATCATGAAGTATGAGGTGAAAAGGCATAAGTATAGGGACCTTAAAAAGTGTTGAATTTTTATTTTGATGGTGAAAGATCCATGGATCAAGTGTTAGTATTGAACTGGTTGACCCACAAGGAAAGAAATACCTAATAGCTTACATGTTATAATTTCAATGTACCAACAATGGAGTAAAATATGAGGAACTAATTTTGGGGTTATAATTCACTCTAAAAAATAATGTCAAGTTACTATTAATTTGTCAAGATTTAGATATGGTGATTAATCAAGTCAAAAATAAATACTAGTGTAAATTTTTAAATCTTAAGGGATACAAACATCAACCTTGGGATTTGATTGAGTCATTTGAGGCATTCAATATAGTAGTTGTTCCTAGGGAAAATAACCATGTTTTTTAATCGCTAGTTTCTTTAACCACTAATTTATCACCATTATAGGAGTCTAAAGAATCAAGGTTCTCTATTGAACTTGTATCTTTCCCAATAGTTCTTGAAAATTTAAAACATTTCTAGGTATTTGATGATGATTAACATAGTGTCTAATTCTAGACCATTTCAGGGAAATTTAATCTCAAATCATTAATGATAAATAAATTAATTATTTATGTTAGGAGGAATTAGAATAAGGATTCTTTCAAATTAAATAAAACTATCTTCCTTTAGGGATGGTTTCTCTAAAGAGAAAATTTGATATAGATCCCCAAGCTTAGTAGTAGAGGCAAACCAAAGTTAATGAATCAAAGTTCAACAAGGAAAACTTGGTGGATGAGAGTGATCCATGTTATGTCAAAATTGGTCTCATTTTCACCCTAGAAGAAAGATAAAGGGTGAAATATTTTCTCATCTAGTATAAATTTGTGATTATATAGACCTATGAATACTTGAAGGTTTTCAATCCTAGAGTCATCACCCATAAAATCCCATTGAAGCTAGACCATAAACCATTCAAAAAAAGAAAAATGTTGGTAAATAACATCCTATATCCACTCATACAAAAGGAAATTGAGAATGTGTTGAATTCTAAGCTATTGTTCCCTATTAGACACTCAACTTGGGTTGCCAACTTGGTTCTATTCAGGAAAATGAGTGGGGAGATTAGATTGTGTGTTGACTTCAATAACATGAATAAGGATTATGATAGAGACAAATACGCTCTATCTTCCATAGATAAGGTGATCTATATAGTACATGGTTATGGAATGATATCCTTCTTGGATATTTTTTATGGTATAACTAGGTACTAGTAAAATATGAATACATGATGAAGATTGCATCTATAATGAAGTGAGTTACTTATGAATACAAGAGGATGCCTTTCACCTTAATTAATGTACTATATACCTTTTATTGGCCATATACCACACATTTCAAGGGATAATAGGTAAATATATAATAATTTACATAGATGACCTCATTATTTTCTCAAAGAACATAACTTATCATGTAGGCCAGCCATAATCAATATTTGAAAGATGCAGAAGGTTTGGAATATTATTAAACCCAAAAAAGAATATATTTAGTGTTATTAAGGTTAAATTTTTTGGTCACATTACAAATAAAGAAGGGATCACCATTGATTTGAGTCAAGTTCAAGGAATTTCTAATATTGCATTCCAAAATAGAAAGAAAGAGCTCCAGTCTTTCTCCAAAAATATAAATTTTGTGAGGAAGTTTATCTTAGGTTTTATAGATATTTTTTGACCTATAAATTAAATGATTAAGAAAAATTAAAAATTGGAATAGATATCATAGGCCTGAAAGTATTTTTAATACATCAAGGATTCCATATATCAAGCTTTAGTGTTAATAAACTCAGACTTAAATAAGAACTTTACTGTATATTTATTTGCTTTAGAACACAAAATTGTTGTTTTGATTACCCAAAAGAAAGATGAAAGTGAGCATCCTATTGAATTTATGATCATCAATTTAAAGGACGAAAAGCTCAAGTAATCTATGATAGACAAGTAAATATTTACTCTTGGCAAAGTGATAGCATTACATCTTGATAAATGAGACTATCACCATTGTGTTAGACCTTGATGTCAAGCTCACTTTAGGACATACTAAATTTGTATAGAACAGAGGAAAATGGATGGAAAAATTGTAGGATTTTGACATAAAAATAAATCATTCCAAAATTTTCTAAGGATAGTGCATCACCTAGATTATGACTAAGCCTAACTTGCACATCACCATTAAGGAGGTATGTAAGACCTAGGTATATAAAAGAGATTTGTATGCTGATCTCATTCAATATTTACTCATTGGTAATTATTCCTAGAACTTAGTAGAGAATAAAAGAGAGCCTTGAGGCTGATAATTACTCACTACATGATCATAAAAGGGATTCTCTATATAATAAATTATGAAGGTATATGCATAAAATGCATATCACGAGAATAAGCTCAAGATATCTCAGATAACTTGTTAAGGTTAATGTACACCCATTTATAAAAAAATGAGGCCCCTTGTTCAATTTTTCCAATTGTGTTTCAAACTATGCATTTGACTTGATCAAAGGGCATTATTGAATATCATGATTGATCTAGTTTAGTCATGTTAGCATAAGATTTATTTAATTCCACCTAATGGTGCTAACATTAGACTCAAATGTTTTCACATTATAGGATCCATGGATTTCCATTGGAATGAACAAGTGTTCAAGGTTTTATAATTCAATGTTAATTTGACCCTTAGTTGGTTAACTAGCATGGTCCCATTCAAAATATTATGCTAACATTTGGTCCCTAATAGATTAATTGAATCTAAGTTTAATCATGTTTTAAAAAAAGTAGTCTAAATTCTTTAGCCTAGGATTCTATTAAATATATTCATGTTTTTTCCATACGTCAATTTATTTCATTTTAGATATAGTTTAATTTTACCCTAAGTTTAAATTAAATTTATTAATTCATTAAAACCTTAGTCTAAAGTTTATACTATGTTTTTATATATGTCTTGAATACTTCATTGATTTCACTATTTTTAGGTACAAAAACATGTGGAATTAATAAGTGTTGAAATATCGAGAAGATGGACCTAAGATCAATGGTGAGTAGATGATTCCCCAAAGTCAACAAGTCAAGATCTAGATCAATAGAGCATGTTCGATCTTGTAAAATCAAATCAATGGTTAGTACAGAGTCAACATGTCAATAAATATTGAGAAGGAATATAATAGTGACAAGTGTCATAATAGTGAAGAACTAAATACAAATCAATGTTTCACATTCAATTGGGTATATAAATAATAGATTAATGGTCTGCACTTGATCATGTATTCAATAAATCAATGGTGTGTATTTAATCTCTTAGATCAAGATCAATGGTACATGCTCCATATTGTAGATCAAGATCCATGGTATGTATTCTATCTTGTGGATTAAGATCAATGGTACAAATCAAGTCAATAAGTCAAAGAGACCAAATTGCACATGATGTCACCATGTGGCACAAGAGTGTTCAAATGATGGATATTGTCTACAAAGTACATATAAAGCATGTGATGATACCAAGTGGCACAATCTCATGAATCTAGTTCAAAGATCGATGGTCAAGATTAAAGTCAAGTCTAGAATACTCAGGTGGAGATTGATGGAGTGAATTTAATCAAGATCCAAGATTAAATGAGATGGTGACATGTGTCCAAGTGATAATGGTCACATTTTAAAAATAAATGAGATGAGTGACAATGTAACACCACATGGGCAAACATGACATAATTAAAAATCTTGTGGACCTAAACATGCAAAAAGCATAAATGCATGATCAAATGAAATCAAAATCACCAAAGCACACATTTTGAACTTACTTACAACCATTAGAGATCTACGTAAACCTTTAAAAATCCATAGAATGTATGGAAAACCCTAGATTATCTCTAAATTCATTATTTTGAACTGAGAATATTTTGATTAGAGTTGCAAAAGGATAATTCAGTTTAGGTCATAACAATGGTGACACACGAACATGTTTCAAAGCAATTAGTTGAATTATATTTTTCTTTAGATGTAGAAGGTTAAATTTTCAAAGCCATAGAGTTTTTAGCTACTTCATTAAACATAGGATATAAGAATCACATGAGCCTACTCTGGATGATTGAGAACTAGAGAGTTATAACCAAAGAAGAAAAAAATTTCATGGAACCCATCATCACTTTAAGACTAATTGATGAAAAACATATCAAATCCATAAATATCCTAGAGAAAAGACAAAATATTGCAACAAGATATTATTCTTAAGTCAATCATGTTGACTTATAAAATTCTCTTGTAAGAAAACACGTACATCATTTGAAAAAATAATATTCTATTTTATAAAATCATGTGCAATTTGTAACAGACTTTGCTTATATGTTAGTCCACTAGTAAATTGTTTAATTCTAGAATGTTATAGAAGTAAAACTATCCTTGACACTTGGATAATTATCATTTGATAGTGACTAACCAGCATACCTCATAATATTCTATAAAAAGAGGTATTTTATTTATAAAAGGAGGGAGTTTTGAGAAAAAAACTATTTTATAAATTTGGAGAAAGTAATTCAAGTAAGGTAATTCTTCAAAGATTGTCTCAAATTTCTATATGTGATTGTTATCATGGCTGCTTCTTCAAATATATGGTTTGACATTCATATTTAATTTTTTTGTATGGATTATAGATGTGCACATGTTGATGTAGAGTTGTCAATTTGAGCTTATGATAGGTTCATTGAAAGATTTTAGATTCACTTCATTTTCTTTAATTTTGTTTAAGATGTGCTTATGAAATTTTCCTATAGAAGTAAATCCTTAAATTGAATCTAGTCTCTTATTTGCATTATTTCAACTATCCTTAGACGTTTGCCTAGTATATGAAATGATCTTTTTTTTTCTATTTCACGTCATATATTGGTTTGAGTGCATGTCTTTGATGAAATTCAAGATTTGTCATAATGTCTAGACTGAATATCAACAATATTCACCTTCTTTATGCCCTACCCTTGCTTTTTGATCTTTCTTATAATTAACTCACTATAGTTTAGTTTTCATTTTAAATATTAATAATATATTAGATTTTATACTTTAGGTTTTGATCATTATTCATTAGACCTAGTTCATATTATTTTCATCTTTCATAAAAGCTTTAAGACCATAGTTGCTCCCAACAACCACTTACATTTTATTTTGTGAAACAATTATATAACTTGGATCTACTATTTTCACTTGAACATTCACCACTTGAGGAGATGACAAGTCTCTCCTTGTTCAAGTGGCACAATGGAACCACTTCAGGGTTATGAGTGACCCAAATTTGAGGTGGATCTCTAGATTTGGGGCTAGTTCCCCTTGATGTACCACTTTAATCAATCCTACTACTAACTCTTGGGGAAATAAAAAGGGATGAGAATAGATGAAATTAAATCTAATATATGGGAGGTGCTAAATCAAATAAGTTTTCTACTCACACCATTTAACTTGCACTTGAAACCAAGAATAAGTCTGTACATACACTTTCATCTAATGACAATCTTCTCTCTCACATCAATGTTTCAAGCATGGGGTCTTCAAGAAAGTCTAGGATAGGAGGACTTAGAAAATAGGCATTATAATAAACAATATTGAATAGACTACTCACTATACCTCTAATTGGACAATCTTCTCTCTCACATCAATGTTTCAAGCATGGAGTCTTGAAGAAAGCCGAGGATATCAGGACTTAGATAATAGGCATTATAATAAACAATATTGAATAGAATACTCACTATACCTCCAATCCAATGAGACACTTCTTTCTGAATTTCAAAAGAAAGATTCCAAAACACACAAGGTACTAGAGAGAGTAACATGTGAAGGTAAGCCAAAATACACTTGCACAAGATCAACAATAATTGCATGCACTTGTCAAATATTGAATGAGATAAAAAAAACTATCTTTATTAGTTCAAGGAAAAAAAAATTAGGGCCTCACCATACCTAGGTGCATAGATCTGTACAATAGCCAAAAAGGCTAGAATTTATAGAAATTATGAGAGGAGAGAGAGAAAGGGAAGCTCAAAAGTCATTAAGACACTTGTACAATAAGAATAAGGAGTTATGATAGTCACAGAACCATGTATGAGATATTTACTAAAGATAATCAAGGATAAATGTCCCTTAAACTTGTTCAAACTCCCCCACATGTGGCGTAGATGCTCTTATGCTTGCACATGAAACTACCTTCATGATTTACCTTTACAAAACTAGCTCACCACTATATACAATTATTTCTAATGATTTATATAAAGGGGAGGGGTTACTAAAAATACCTCACATTCATTGGATTAGCCCCTAATCATTCTTATTCTTCTGGCCATACACAATCATTTCAAATAGTTATAAAAAGCTATTTCTCATGCACCTCTCACACTTGGCACCCAAAACCTTTCCAATTCCATAAATTGATCTATGCACAAGGAGGGATGACATTTGTGAATAATTTCCAAGCCATCACGTACATAAAATAAGCCTTAAAAGGATTCCCAAATTCACTACCCATTCCCTATGATTGGCTAAGATGAAAGAGGTAGAAAACACACTTAGGATATTTATTTTTTTAATTATGAACATGAGGACTTATGAAAATTCCCAATATCTCTCCTAGAAGTGGTTTCATCTATTTTAAAATCTCCCACGCCTATAAAACACACAAAAATGTCAAATAAATCCCTATTCTGACTCCATGTGTATAGGTTCATACAACAAATTATAATTGAAGGTATCCTAGGAGATTCTTATATAAGATTCTAAATTTTCATGGCCTTTCTACCCATTCTTGATGTTTCAAAATCCTTATTTCCCCAATCAAGTCCTTAAGGGGGTTTCATGAGGGTTTTGTGCCACTTCCAGTCTTACTCTTTTTTCATAAAGACGAGATGTTCAAATTCTATCAAAATTCCATTGAGGGATTCTTAAGGACCCTCCCTAACATACTTAAATAGTTTTAGCCACCATGTGAAGTGTCATATGGGATACAAGCATCTCAAGTTGGCTATTTGAGTCCTTTTCTTGCATTCTATGAGGGTTTAGGTGTCTCAAGCCCAAAAAATGGTTTTTTAAGAACTTATCTAAAAAAAAAAGATAAAACACCTCTACATATATATAATAAACATTATAAAACTCATTGTAGTTGTCCTTTAATGCTAAAAGTGACAATGGCTCTTCATTTGACCTTAGGTTTTACCATGCCTAATGGATTTACCTACAACCTTCATGGTTTGCACTATTTGGTGAATCTATAAAACCATGTGATAGATTAAACATTTAATATTTACCTCTATGAATATGATATGAGTTACTGTAATTATTTTCAAGAGCTGAAAATAGAAAAGAACCTCTATTTAGATCTAAGTTTATTCATGCCTGATTGGGTTTGCATATAGGTCTAGTTTCATAGGTCACCATGTTTGGTTTCCAAACCTTTAAAAAGTATATTCATGTTTTTTTAATATTTTTTCAACTCCAAAATCCTTACAAATATGTCTCCTTATATCCTATTTCATCCTCTATCCCTCATTCACCCAAATTGTCATTTGGTTCTCAAAGGGAAGTACCCCATGTATAAGATAAAATAGGGGGTACTTACCCTATTTTTCTAAACAAACCAATAATTTTATGGGGTTATAAAAGTCTAAAATATTATTTTTACTAAATTTTATATTTTAATTCTAATATTTGAACCTCCAAATCCACAAAAAAAAAGACTGAAACTCGTTTAGGAAATTGCCTACAAGGTTTTGTATGGTTGAATGTGTTTTCACCATTGAAAGCTCTTTGTTTGCTTGATATAATACTATTATGGATTTATGATATTATTTTCATAATTATAATAAATTTTTAGTCACTCACCAACCTCTATGGTCCATGACAACTCTTAAAATCCTTTGGAACCCTCAAGACTATGCTTTGTCATTTGACTTAGTTGTTTGCCAACATGTTACACATGTAGGTGTTTATGGCCTTGTTTTGATTGTAGGAAAATGTATAGGGATAATTAATGAATCATTTATAATTTAATAAATTTCATATATTCATTATACCAATTTTAAATATCACTATAACCTCACTTAAGATCCTTCTCATCTCACTTTCTAACTAAGACAGTTATTTACCCCTGCCTGTAGGTGAAAATGGCTCCATGAAATCTTATGTTAGGTGAATTTGGGTTTTATATGAGCTAATTAATATTACCAAATTTATTTCAATACCTTTATCCATATTTTAATTCCTCTAAAACCTCACTCAACCATCTAAATTAGCTCAATGTCTATTGATAGTCCCCAAAGTGGATGTAGGTGGTTATTTGCCCTATGTACAAACAAAGAAAGTGTATGAAAGGAAAAAATAAAACTATCATCTTATCCTTGATGATATTTTTAATCCATACAATCCATAAAAATAATTTTAAATACCCTACCATAGTGGCACATTACCTATTTCAACTTTGGTGCAAAAACACTTTTGCTCTCAGGTCTGTAAACAACACTAAATAGATTCAGTGTTGTTCATGGAATCTTTAGACCCTTAGGAAAACTCCCTTATTTTTTTACCTCCCCCTCTTACATGGAAAATAAATTTCATAATGATAATGATATAAGATCAATCCATTTCCATGCATCATAGGCCTTTTCACTCTTATCATGAAAACTCCAAAAAATGCTGAAGAACCCTTTTTTGTCACTTTGAAGGATTCCTAAATATAGTATTGATGACTTTACCAAGATTTATATCTTTGTATACTTACTTATCCCTATAAACATGAATTTTATGGTCTCCTTGATATATTATTACTTCAAATAATTTTCAATTCACTTTTAAAACTCTATATATGCTATAAACCCTTGATTAGGCTGCCTATACATGGAGGTCTGGTGCATCATAGTGAGCAATAGTATAACCAGTATGGAGAACTTTTCATAACCTAAATATTTATGCTTCCTACTAAAAACATGATTAATTCCTAAAAAAACCAAGAATTTGGAATTCACTTTCATCTTTACATACATTAGCATGGTGTAGGCAAGGGTCTTGTAGATGCAAAACTCTAAGTTATAAGGTAGAGAGGATAGAATGAACACTAATATGCAAAGGCAAGGCCTCCTAAGACATAAAATGAAATTTTAAACCATAAATTGGATAAATTTAACCAATAATGATTGGATATCATCCTTAAAACATATTCCTAAATGTGAGAATCTCTTATACTGATGCTTGGAATGCACTTTCATGGCTGCCTAGTTGAAATAGGCCTAGAAGATACCCTTGAACATTTTAGATATCCAAATCCAAAATAAGAATTAAAAACCTATGAAATTGTCTTAGAAAACATGTATAAACATTTAGAAATAACCAAATTGTCAAAACCAATAAGAAGAATTAAAAACTAGCTCAAAAAATAGACCACTCATTGATTGAAGTGCTTAAAAAGCTACTTGGGGTCTAAGTGATGGTTCATAAATGAAAAGATATTAAATCCAAACTTATTTCATGGATTTTAATTACACTAATAACCCTTTCAATCCCCAAGATAACTCCTCCCAACTCCAACTGTATAGCTCACACCAAGCATTCTAAATTTACATTTCTTAATTTGCAAGGACAAGAAGGAAGAAATAGAAGTCAAAAATAAAATTAATGATGAAATATATACACACAATGCATGGAAAAGAGTTAAATGAGGTGAAAATAAACATTTCCCACATTATAAGATGGAAATAGAATTCCCAAGTCTATAAAAGTGCCAATAAAGGCCTAAAATCAAGGGAAAACTACCTTCTTCTACATATAAATAATTATTAGACTGACATATGATTTATAACTAACATCTCATAACCTCATCCACGTTAGGATCAATCTCGGTGAGAAATTTTCTCTTTAAAAAGTACATCCACATCATTAATTAAGCTAGAAATTTGACCAAAAGGCCATTTTTACATATGAGACAGTAAAATGTAAATGAATGACTTTTTAACATATTAAAACATCTAAAATACAATATTAGTACATATGAAATGCAATTTATCACTTCTACCATGTTTGAATGTGGTTGAATTTTGTTGACTAGACTAGCACAAGAAAGATAGGCTTAAACCAAAGCTGGAGCATGGATAGGTAAGGTATTTAGACCAACATGAGACCCCTATATGACATATGGAAACCTATAAAATTTTTATAAATGTAAAGGTTGACTTAATTTGACAAAAAATCAAATTTGGTCAACACTTTTGGTAATTACTAGGGGTAACATGCTTGCCTTTGTTAAGGACCAATAGCCTTATCCCATCCATTGGGAAAAGGGAGTCAAATGCAATAAAAAAAATGGGATCAGAGCTTTATTTTACCAATATGATATATTATTGGCTTCAAATCACAAAAATGAAAGACAACACACAATAAGACCGAAAAAAATACACACTTGGGCTACTAAGCACTTAGGGATAACAAGACACAACAACAAACAAACTAATTATGTACATGTAACCAAACATACCTCCCTTAATAGATCAAATGGTAATATTATTAGGTATCTTCCATGAAAATAAACATCATAGTACCAAAAAATTTGCTTTTTGGAGTAAATGCTTAGTGAATCAACATTTTTGTTTACCAGTTTGGTTGGAGAACCTCCAAATAGATCAACATCAAACAATTTTAAAATGTACACATACTCATTCTAATCTTCAAGGAATATTTATTTGTAGTCTCTAATGATATTTTAGTCTCCCAATGTTTTCATGATTATCAATTCATTCTTAAAAGGTTAGTTTGGCCCTTGTCTTACTTGGTATGTGTCTTGAGCCATCTCATCTTTCTCTATTTCTTTAAGAAGATTTAAAAAATTATAAATAGCCTCTTCACTATTATCTTGAGGAAGGGAAGTTGATTTTATGTCATAATCAATAAAATAGTCTTCAAGTTCATCCTAAAATGAATCACTTGCTTGTTTAATCTGCTCATAGTCTCTTCCCTTAATATTAAAGTCATACCAATCTGATTATTCTTCTTCTTGATCAAGGAACAGGACATCATCTTGATCATGATAATATTTTTGGATCTCATCATCATCACATTCCATACTTTTTTCACCCTCTTCATCAAAATATAATGGGAATCCATCAAGTGAAGACAATTATATCTCATCATACTTGCATGTTTCCAATCTTGTTGCCTCTCCTACTTGGATCTAAGTAGTGTTGGCAATATCAACCTCCTTATTATGCACATTTATAAAAGCCTCCTCTTCAGATATAATGTCCTAAATATTTTATTTCCATTAATATTCATATTATTTTAACATTTTCATATAATTTATCCCCATGTCTTCTTCTTCAACCATGCCATCTTCAAGAGCCACTTCTTCTACTTTAGTCTCATGAAACTCTCCTAGGATAGATACCTTTTGAGAGATGACTTGAATATGATATCCATATTTTATATTACATTTAAATTCATGCTTATAATGATCATATTAAAAAAAAATTATTAGATATAGAGTTCTCTTCAAGATCCCCCACCTCCTTTTCTCACATGGTAACACAAAAACTAGGCATTTTGAAATCATGTCCTCTAACCCAACTAGGATACCAAGGTGGTAGGTTTTCTTCAATAAAGATATTATTTTATTTATCATCCAAATATTCATCCTTATGCTCTCATACCTTAGGTACATTTTTCCAAAGAGTGATGGGGTGTGGGTAGTATGAGCTAGTTAGTGGGGGTGGCACATAGAGCTCAAAATCAGATTGAGGGTGGAGTGTAGGATATTGTTCATGGACACACATCTCTTCCAACCTAGAAACCTAAGCTATTATAATGTATTTTTTCTCACTAAGGGGATTTCCTATTTTTATTTCATCCTCATAATCACTCATGATAGTCTCTTGATCAGCCATGAATTGGATTTGCTCTTCTTTACTAGCCTTTCTCAAAATAAGCTCCTCCTTGAGAAGGGGTGAAGTGAAAAATAGATGAATAGGCTCTTGGATTTGAGGTGAAAGAGATGGAGTATGAGATTTAGTGAAAGGAAAAATTATTTCATATGGAGTGTGTAATAAGTTATAATGCTTATGAGTAGATTTGTAAAAGAGGAAAGCACTAGTGAGCTCATACGGAAGTGAAATATTGGGTTGGTTAAGAAGGGAAACATTAGCATGAGTAGGAGCTACATTTTTTTCATAATATCTTGGTTTAAAATCCATGGGAACATACAATATCATATTAAAATTATCATAATAATATTTTTTAGGATGATAGACATCAAGTCATCAAGGCTAAGACTCATATTGATATTGATAGGAATGTGTTTCTTTGATAGCTATTTTCATAGGATTTCCCATCAACATATTGCCCATATTAAGAGGGTAATGAAGGACTATATGGCTACCATGGATCATGGATCTGATGGATTTTTTTATAGGGCTGAAAAGGAGTATATTTAAGCTTATTAAGGTCATATGGAGGTTGATTGAGATCATGGTAAGGTTGGCTAAGTACATGATCATATTGTGGAGGAATAGGAAAATAAGGATATGTCTCCTTTACTTGTGTTAGGACAAACTCAACATAAAACTAATCCATGAATCACTCATGAGAATAACATACAATAAGAAAAAAATAAAATTATAGTACTTAATCTACTTAACCAATAGATTTACGCTTGGAGTTGTCATTGGTGCTTAGTGAAAATTACCTCCAAAGGCTGATATCTTGAGGAGAACACCAAAACTCCTCAAATTATTGAAACAAATGTGACACCAAGCATTCCAAAAAAAAAAATCACTTGAAATCTCACCCCCTAAGTATATGACAAATATCTCCTCATTCATGTAGTACAATGGAACCACCTCAGGGCTGTGGGTGACACAACTTTGATGTAGGTCTCTAGATTTGGGGTTAGTTCCCTTTGATGTACCACTTTGACCAATCCTACTACTAACTCTTGGGTTAATTAAAAGGGATAATAATAAATGAAAGTAAATTTAATCTAGGGGAGGTTATATACAAAATAATTTGTCTACTCACACCATTTAAGATGCACTTGGAACCAAGAAGAAGTCTACAAATACACTTCATTTAATGATAATATACTATCTCACATAAATATTTGAAGCATGGGGTATTGAAGAAAGAATAGGATAATACTTATACAATAGGAATTATGAGAAACACTATTGAATACACTACTCACTATAACTATAATCCAATTAGACACTTCTTGCTAACCTGCAAAAGAGAGATTTCAAAACACACAAGATACTAAGAAGAGTAACATGTGAAGGTAAGCCAAAATACAATTTCACAATACCAACAGTGATTATATGAAATTATTGAAATATTAATTAGGTAAAAATAAATATCTTTATTATCTCAAGGAAAAAAATTTGTAGGGATTCACAATAACTAGGTGGAGAGATCTGTACAATAGCCAAAAGGCTAGAATTTGTATAAATTATGAGAGGAGAGAGAGAAAGGGAAGATAAAGATTAATTAATACACTTTTAAAGTAAGGTTAATGAGTTATTATAGTCATGTAATCATGTATGATAGAATTCTTGAAGATAATGTAGGACAAATGTCCCTCAAACTTATTCAACTCCTCCACATGTGGCATAGATGCTCTTGTGCTTACACATGAAATTGCCTTCATGATTTTACTTTAAAAAACTACCTCACCACTAAATACGGTAAATTATGATGATTTATTTGAAGAGGAGGGGTTACTAAAAAACCCTAAAATGCATTGGATTAGTATTTAATCATTCTTATTCTTTTAGCCTTGCACAATCATCTCAAATAGTTATAAAAACTCTTTCCCATGCACCTTTCACACTTGGCACCCAAAACCACTATCATTCCATAATTAGATATATGAAAAATGAGGTATGAAACTTTTTTAAAATGTCTAAGTCATTAGGTTCATCAAATAATCCTTAAAAGGCTTCCCAAATGGAGTTTCACCCTTTTTCTCTAAGTGTTCACTACCCATTCACTATGATTGGATGATATGAAAGACATGTAAAACGCACATATCAGATTATATGGTTTAATATATGGACATTAATACTTGGAACAAGTCACAATCTCTCTCCTCAATGTGGTTTCATCCTTTTGAAACTCTCCCACACCTAGAAAACACACAAAAATGTCAAAAAAGCCTTATTTTTAACTCCATTCTTATAGGTCTAGAAAAAACATTAGCATGGATGGAACCTGATATATTATCCTATAATTTACAAAGGACTTTATAATCCCTATGAATTTTTAAAATTCCTTCTTTCCCCAATCAGGTCCTTAGGAGGTTTCATGAGGGTTTTGTGTCACTTTTGGTCTTAAAGTTTGTTCATAAACATAAGATATTTAAATATTATAAAAATTACATTTAGGGATTCTTAAGGACCCTCCCTAACCTCATTGAATATCTTGAGCCACCCTGCAAAGTATCATAGAGGATGCAAACATCTCAAGTTGTCTATTTGAGCCATATTCCTACATTCTATGAGGGTCGAGGTGTCCCAAGCAAAAAAAATGGTTTTTGAGGAACTTATATATATATATATATATATATATATATATATATATATATATATATATATATATATCACCTCTGAATATATATCAAAAACATTCTAAAACTCATTTTATTTCTCCTTTCATGCTAAAAGTGACAATGGCTCTTTGTTTGGCCTTAGGTTTTACCATGCCTAATGGGTCTACCTACAACCTTCATGTTTTGAACTATTTGGTGACTATATAGAATAAGGATAGCTTAAAAACTTAATATTCACCTCTATTAATATTATAAAATTCATTTTAATGCTTTCCAAGAGCTGAAAATAGAAAACACCCTCTATTTGGAGCTAAGCTTGTTCATGCCTAACTGGGTTTGCTTATAGGTCTAGTTGCATAGGGAACCCTATTTAGTTTAAAACCCTCTAAGAAGGATATATATATATTTTAATATTTGTTTCAACTCCACACATCATCCAACTAGGTATCCTTATCTCCTATTTCATCCTCTATGCCTCATTCATCCAAATTGTCATTTTCTGCTCAAAGGGAAGTACCCCATGTTTGAGACAAAATAGGGGTATGTCCCCTATTTTTATAAGAAAATAATAAATTTATGGAGTTATAAAATTCTCAAATATTATTTTTACTAAATTTTATCTTCTAATTCCAATATTTTACCCTCCAAAGCCATAAAAAATAAGACTAAACCTTGTCAAGGAAACTGCCTATAGGGTTTTGTAAGGTTGACTATGTTTTCACCATTAAAAGCTCTTTTTTCACTTGATATACTAATGTGATGGATTTATAATTTTATTTTAATCATGATAATAACTCTAAAAACACTTAAAACCCTCTCTATTCCATGATAACTCTTAAAATCCTTTGAAACCCTTAAGGCTATACATTGTCATTTGATTGAGTTATTTGCCAGCATCTTACACCTGTATGTGTTTGTGGCCTTGTTTTGATTATATTAAAATTTATAAGGATCATTAATGACTAATATTTCATTTAATATATGGTAGAGAGTCATAAATTCAATTTGAAAGATTAATATAACCTTACTTAAGATCCTTCTCATCTCACTTTCTAACTGAGACAGTTATTTACCCCTACATGTAGGTGAAGATGGCTCTATGAAATCTTGCATTACGTACATTTGGGTTTTATATGAGATCCTATATATTAAAAAATATATTTAAATACTTTTATCCATATTTTAATTACTCTAATACTTCACTCAATCATCCAAATTAGCTCCTTATCTGTTGACAGACCCCAAGATGGATGTAGGTGATTGTTTGCCCTATGTATAGATAGGGAAACTGAAAGGAAATAATAACATTATCATCTTCTCCTTGATGATATTTTTCATCTATAAAATCTATAAAAATATTTTTAATCACCCTATGATGGTGTCATATTACCTATTGCAACTTTGGTGGAAAAACACTTTTGCACTCAGGGCTATAGACAACACTAAATAGATTCAGTGTTTTTCATGGCATCTTTGGTACCTTAGGAAACCTCCCTCCTTTTTTCAACTACCCTTATTACATGGAAACAATATTTTCTAATGATAGATATATAATATCAATCCATTACCATGCATCATAGGATTTTTCACTCTCATCATGAAAACTGCAAAAAAACTCTCAGGAATCCTATTTTGACACTTTGGAGAAAGGATCCCTGAATATGGTATTAAGGACTTTAGCATGGTTTATGCCTTTGTATACATAATTTATCCATAAAAAAATGAATTTTATTGTCTCTTTTACATCTTATGACTTAAATTAAGTTTCAAATAATTTTTTAAAACTCTATAGATGCTTTAAACTCCTATTTAGGCCACCTATAGGTGGAGGTCTGGTATGTCACAATGAGCAATAGTATAACCAGTATGGAGACCTTTTCATAACCTAAATATTGATTCTTACTACTAAACACTTGATTAATTCCTAATAAAAACAAGAAGTTAGAATGCACATTCATCTTTACATACATCAGCTTGATGTAGGCAAGGGTCTTGTAGATGCAAAACTTTGAGTTATAAGGTAGAGAGGATAAAATCAACACTAATATTCAAAGAAAAGGCCTCATAATACCTAAAATGTAATTACAAACCCTAAAGTGGATAATATTCACCAAAAAACTTTGAGATCATCCTCAAAACATATTCCTCAATGTCATAATCTCTTATACCAATGGTTATAATGCACTTTCATGGTTGCCTAGCTAAAATAGGCCTAGAAGAGACCCTTGAGAATTTGAGAGCTCCAAATCCAAAATAAGAATGGAAAACCTATGAAAAATTTGTAAATAACACTACAAGTGGACCTCATCCACAATATCAAAGAGTTATGGTGATAAAAGATAGTAGTATTACTCAAGTTCACAATTCAAATTCACGTAAAAATGGAAATGACTCCATATTGAAATTGGTTTAAAAATTGAGCACTAATTTTTTTCAGTTGCAAAGACAAGTAGGCAACACACAAGAAATCTCAAACAAAAATTATTATTATTATAGGTTTAATAGACCTATAAACAGGTTTCATAATATCAACAACAATAATAACAATGATTCATCTACCAAAAATAACATGCTTGATAAGAACATTTGTGATTTGGCTTTAGCTAATTATTATAGAGTTCATAATACTTCAAAGCATGTTGAATTAGATTGTATAGAATTTGTAATGCTTTTCAATCTTTTCAAGATGAATTAGATACATTTGAATTTGTTCCTAATAAATATAATGTTGTAGGTACATCTATTTCTTCAAATTAATCTAAATATGCTAACACAACTCTTATGGTGGAGACATTTGATTTTTCATTTCAAGATGAGAATGAATCTGAATATACTCCAGAGGAGATTCATGATTGTCAATAGTATCTAAATAACACTTATCCATTGAGGAATAAATAACAAAATAAACCATTGACTAGTTCAACTCCACCTAACAACTTTGATACTCCTCTTGATCCTAAAACAGATAACAACACAAAACCTCCAAAAGGAGGTAACTCTATAAATAATGTTGATCCATATAGTTATCTTACTAGGAGTGGATATAATATAGTAGAGGATATGAATAAGATCAAATCTAATACCTCTTTGCATTAATTGAATGAAATAATTGAACAAAGAGATTTGTAACTAAAATCTTTGCAAAAAAAACTAGTAAATCATAAAAGGATGTAAATTCCAATGTAGTGATGTATAAGAACAAAGTAGAGGTTCCACTTTTCTTACTAAAAATTAGAGTCTTTGGTAAAAAATTGCACAATTATTTGTTAGATTTAGGTGCCTCTACAAATATCATGCTAAAATGTATTTATGAAAAGCCTGGTTTAACTCCAATTAAGTATAATAGAGTAATAACTCAATTAGATAAATCAAGAGTTAAATTGACTGGTGAATTATTGAATGTGCATATGCAGATTGCTTTAGAGCCAAGAGTTTATCAATTCATAGATATTCAAGTTGTGGAAATTCCAATTTTTATGAGATGTTTCATAGTAGATATTAGACCAAACCTTTAGATGGATACATGTCAACTGATTGTTCTCACATGTGGCTGCCATGAAGGGGAGTTCCTAATAAAATTCAAATTGAAAGGGAAGAAAAGATGAAACACATGATCACTAAATACAATGCAACTAATGAAAAGGTCAACATGGTTAATTTTGACTTAGGAGTTTATACTCTTGACACTCCTTAGGTATGTAAATCTGAAGACTCTCATGTTATTCTTGGTCTTTATAAATTACATGTTGATGGTGGTAGTTGCAAATCTAGATCTACGGTAGAAATAATTCTAATCATTCCCATTAGGAAAGAATTTAATGCTTCTTATACACTTCAGTTTCCTTGTACTAATAATTTATCAGAGTATAAAGCATTAATCTTAGGACTACAATTTGGTATCAAACACAAGGTCAAATAACTATTGGTAAATGATGATTCTAAATTAGTAGTCAATAAATCTATAAGTGAGTACCAATGTAAATTGTCATATCTTAAGAAATACAAATTTAAAATATGGGACTTGATTTAGTCTTTTGATGATTTCAACATTGTTTCAATCCCTAGAAAATAAAACTAGTTTGTTGATGAACTAGATTCACCTACATCTAAAATACTTAGCATTGAATTAGTCCCATGCCCTTCAATTCCTGATAATGTTAACCATTTTCAAGTGTTTAATGATTATCAACAAATAATTCATTTCATGAAAAACTAAGTATTATTTGAGTCTCATGTTATTGATGAGGTCAATGAGAATTCTCTTGATGAAGACAAAGTTGATGATAAGGTAATATAATTGAATGACAACAAAATTATCAAAGGCATGATTTCCTTAGAAATATTATTTGATCAAGATGAGCTAGCTAAAACTATTAAATTTCCCAAAGTAAATGGGAAATATTATAATTTAGTTGACATAGGAAATCAAGGTCAACCTTAGATATTAAACATTTGTACATCTTGCACAAATGAAGAGTCTATAAAAGCTAGAGAATTTATGACAAAATACAAGGATGTCATTGCATGGTCCTATGAAGACTTGAATATATTTTATCCTAGATTCATTACCCATGCCACTTCATTAAAAGAAGATTAAAAATATTTCAAACAAAAGCAAAGACCTGTCAATCTTGTTTTCAAGCCATTAATTTATAAAGAGGTCAAGAAGTTATTAGATGCAAAAATAGTTTTTCCAATTAGAAATTCTACCTTTGTAGCTAATTTAGTACTAGTTAGAAATAAAAATGGAGAGATTATATTATGCATAAAATTTAAAAACTTGAATATATCTTATGAAAAGGATAATTATCCTTTGGCTTCTTTTGACCAAGTGATTCAAATTGTTAGTGGTTCTACCATGATGTCTTTCTTAGATGGTTTTTTAGGATAGAAAGAAGACTACTTTGGTTACAAAAGGATTCCTTTTGGACTCATTAATGTAGGATCTACTTTTTAGAGAGATATGGACCATGCCTTTCAAGATATCATAGGTAAATGAATCATTATATACATGGATGATCTAATTATGCTTTCCAAAAGTAAGGAAGATCACTTAATGCATTTATAACAAGTATTTGAATGTTGTAGAAGGTATGGAATTTCCCTTAATACTAAGAAAATAATTTGTTGTGTAACTCAGTGGAAATTACTAGGACATGTTATAATAAAATATGTGATTTATATAGATATTGATAGATTTAATTCCATATCTAATATTAAAACCCCAAACAATAGAAAAGAATTAAAGTCTTTCTTTGGAAAAATCAATTTTGTAATAAAATTCATTTCTGATTTTGTAAAAATTGTGAAACCACTTAATGACATACTGAATAAGGATGAAAAGGAAATATGGGATGAGGAGAAAATTAATTCTTTCAAGGATATCAAATAAAAAATATGACAGGCACCTGTGCTGATAATTCTAGATTTTACAAAAGATTTTTATTTTTATTCTTTTTTTTTTTAACCTACTATAGCTATTGTTGTAACTCAAAAAATAGATAAATATGGTCATCTTATTATGAATAGATAAATATTAATGAATTAAATATGGAAATAAAATGGAAAAAACACAACACAATAGAAACATATATTTAACGTGGTTCACCCAATATGGGTTATGTCTGCATAAAAACAATAAGTCCTTATTATATAGTCCAACAAATGAAGGGATAAAATAAACAATACATCCATTTCCATATCCTCTTCACTCACACATTGAATGACACCATTATTACAATGCCCTCATTTTAAATTAGGGTTACATATTAGGGCAAAAATTCACAAACATAATTTATACCATTAGATTTGTGACCTAATAGTGAACGGTCTAGATTTACTATGAAATTACAATATTTTACAATGTGTTTATAAAAAAAAATTCTTCAAGGGAACCCCCATAGCCCCCACTATTAGGAACCAATAATTATAATAATATCAAGCTCCACCATCCAAAAATATCCTACTTGGAGACTAACTATTGCAACTCCACTACTACAACTCTTTCTTGAACATTTTTTTGAACTTTGACCCTGTCATGTTTCTCATATTCCTTGTTATCCCTGAAGACCTATTGGAGTTGAAAAACTATATAGCTTCTCTTTTATGACTAATTGTTTTAGCATATCTATAGGATTTTGACTTATATTGAACTTCTCCAACATTAGATGACCATCCTTCAAAATGGAACAAATGAAGTGATACCTGAGTTGTATATGCTTGGTTCTTGAATGGAATGATAAGTTATTTTATAAATTAATTACACTCTATGTATAATTTTACAACCTATAATCTTCTTACTTATGCCTCAGATCTTCTATGAACTATTGCATCCATATTATCTCCTTGATAACGTTTGTAGATGCAATATACTCTACCTCTATAGTTGACAAAGCAACCATCTTCTACAATTTTGAAATCCAACTAACTATTGTATCATCAATAGTGAAAACATAACCTATGGTTCTCCTCCTACCATTTAAATCTCCATCCATGTCTACATCAACATGTCCTTTTAAGTTAACATTTGAACCTTCATAACATAATCATCTATCACTAGTCCCTCTCAAGTACCTTAGAATCCACTTGACTATATCCTAGTTCTTTTTTCCTAGATTATTCATAAACCCACTAATAACTCCAACTACATGAGAAATATCTGGTCTCATTCACACCATCGAATACTTTAAACTTCTAAATGTTGAATCATATGGAACTTTAGACATGTAATTGATTTTTTTGTAAGTTTTAGGACATTGTTCCTTGCTTAATTTAAAGTTACCTCCCAAATGTGTACTTATAGGTTTTTCATCTTGCATACTAAAATTGACTAACACCTTGTTGATGTACTCTTCTTGAGAAAATGTTAATTTTATATTTTTCCTATCTCTTGTTATTTTCATACCAAGGATTTGCTTTACAGCACCCAGATCTTTCATTGCAAAAGAATTTTATAATTTTCTTTTAAGATCATTTATATCATAAATGTTAGACCCTACAACAAGCATGTCATCTACATACAATAAAAATATAATATAGATGCCATTATATAATATCTTAAAATTAACATAGTGGTCAAAATGACATCTACTATAACGTGGTTCTATCATAAACATGTCAAATTTCAAATACAACTACCTTGGAGCTTAATTTAGACCATACAAATTCTTATTCAACTTACACACCATTTTCTCCTTACCTTTTACTTCATATCCCTATGGCTACTCCATATATTTTTACTCCTCCAAGTCACCATTAAAGAAAGTATTCTTCACATCTAACTATTCAAGGTGTAAATGTTATACTAATACCAAACTTAAAATAATTCTTATGGAAGTCATTTTTACAAATGGAGAAAATATTCTATCAAAATAAATACCTTTCTTTTGTGTAAACCCCTTTACAAAAAGTCTAGCCTTGTACCTCTTTTTGCCTCCATCTTCTTCCTTCAAACTATAAACCCATTTATTCTAAAATGCTCTTTTACCTTTAGGTAGCTAAACCAAATACCATGTTTGGTTATGTACCAAGGAGTCCATCTCCTCTTTCATGCCTTGCTCCCACTTCTTTCTAGTTTATACCTACATTGCTTCTTCATAGCTTTCGAGCCCACCAACATCAGATAATAATAAAAAATAAAGTGAAGGAGAGTATCATTCTAGGACTCTACTTATTATGGTAGATCTTCTAACTATACTTTGAAGAGTTTTAGGTAGATCTTCTAACTATTGTGTTTGTATATGTGTGTGCAATAACTACTAGTTGTTAGCATTAGTTTTGAAACACTTGTCCACAAATATACCAACCTAAAATTAATCCCTACTAATATAATGTAACATTATTTCTTACTCTACATTTCACCCATTTTTTGAGTTTTTTGAAGTTTACCACTCTAAAATAAAATCCATCCATCACTCAAGTAGGATTCAATATCTTCTAGGTTTCACTCATCCATTCACACATAATAAATAACCTACATACTTAGGCTACTATTCCAACTCCTAATTATTCAAACCATAACTAAAAATCATTCCTGAAAGTAGAGTGTATCTCTATTGAGATCCTAAATTTTTATAGGTTACCTCATTAATTCTATGGTGTACAAAAAAATTACATCAACAAAATGAAAGCTAGTGTTAAAAGGAAGGTTGGAACCACTATGTTACCTTATATAGAAAGGTTGTATCATATATATATATATATATATATATATATATATATATATATATATATATAAGTTACATTGGAGACACCCAAGATAGTAACTAAATATAGATCCCAAAACATTCTTTCGATTTCACCTTTTTCGATCCATCAAAATCCTAGATCTACACTAGTTATTCCCATAATACCCCAGGTCAAGACACCTTCTCTAGTAAGAAAATCCAAGCCCATTAATCATCATGTGGCTTAACCTTGATTATTTATATCCAATATTGTAGTTATAGGAGATGTGTATAATTTACCATGGAATCCAGAAGAGTACCTACCTTATTTAGCCCATTTAATAGGAAAGATGATAAAGGAACATATCAAGTCTTTCAAAGCTACTTTAAGGTTGAAATGCCACTGATGAAGATGTTTCATGCAATATTTTATCATTCACATTTTAGTATTTTTCTAAATATTTATTCCTTAATTTTCAAGAGAACCTGATTAGTTCAAGGAACTCATCCCAAATTACTTTTATTTCCCAATTCAGATAGGTTAGCAGTCTTAGTGTGGTGTATCTGAATTTCATTAGTATGAAGACGGATCAAAATAAACTCATTTACTCTTTTAATGTGTGGTTTTAGAATATATACACTTGGGTAAGCACTGTCTATAAACCATCACAGGTAATAGCACTCAAAATGTACAATAATTTCCTATATATAATTATTATAGTATTTATGCAAAGAGTTGTTATTGGTAACACTCTAGCACTAACTTATGAAGAGGTGATCAACATTAATAAGACACTAAATCCTTAGATATCAGGGTCTTACAGCCTTAATTATGGTTTATTATATTTGAAATTAGTGCCTCATGTGAATCATAATGTTATATCATTCAACCATAATTAGTTGTATAATTTCCTCCTATGACACAACATACACCAAATCAAAACTATGGCTTCTTAAACAACCCTGCATAAATGAATAGTCATCAATAGAGTCAAATTTTATCCCATCCAATACCATAATTAACTAGGGTGTGTTGTCTACTAAATAAAAATTGGATTTGATATAGATGATGGTTTAAAATATAATAAATGACTTCTTAATCATTCAAAAGAAGATAGGTAATGCTACTAGTCCTAATAATAATCAAAAGTTTGGGTATAAAATATATAATATGCCTTTGAATAATCTTGTAAATAATGTATAGTAATAGTATGCCAATATGTTTATAGATATCAACATAGTGGAGATATATCTACCCAATTGGTGTAGGGTTCATAACACATAACAATATGATGAGCATGACTGTATTGAGTTCTGTGCAACTTTTATAATATTCTAGAGAGAAATGTTGACACAAGATTTAATGAATAATCTATCAAATTTACCTCATGATACTAGTTCCTAAAGCACAAATATGGTATTTTAAACTCATGTGTTTCCTTTTCAAAATGAATATGACAATGTGATAGAGTAAAATTTAGATGAGGTACACACTTTTTAGTAGTTCTAGACAAGTGATTACAATTTGAGGAAAAATCAACCCTTCACTACATCTACTCCACCAAATAATATGCATATTCCCTTGAATCTGAAGCTTTATAACAATACACCTCCCCCTAAATGGAATTATCAACCATTTAATAAATAAAAATAGATTAAATGAGGATAAAACATCATTGGGTATATGAATAAGATAAAAGAAAACATCACTCTTCATGAATTGGCTAAGATTATTAAATGGAAGGAGATCCTATGTAGGTCCATTATAAGGAAGTATACTATAGATAATCCAAAAGTCACTAATATGAATACCATATATAATATTAATCTAGAAGTTCCTCCTTTATTATTAGATATTAGAGCATTTTGTAAAAATATACATAATTATTTAGTTGATTCTGGATCTTTGGTCACTATAATTGCAACTTATATTATCAAAAGTTGGGATTAACTCCAAGACCATAGAAGAGGATAATTTCATAGTTGGAAAAAATAGTAGCGCCTATGGTTAGATATTTGAATGACATATTCATTCATGTTTCATTCAAGTCATGTGTGAAGATGAATATAGACATATTTATGGTAGATATCTTTGAGGGATATGGATTGATATTAATCACGGATTGGTCAAAGATGCTAAATATATATGTAGTAATAAACTTCTATCACATTTGGATACTTAGATACATATTCCAAATCAATTTTAAATTGATCAAGAGATGATAATGAAGTATCCCATCAAGGAATAAAATGTTAATAATGAATAATTAATTTATAAATATCTAAACTTGGGATTTACACCTTTATCATGAAGTATGAGGTGCAAAGGCATAAGTACAGGGACCTTCCAAAGTGTTGAATTTCTATGTTGATGGTGAAAGATCCATGGATCAAGTGTTAGTATTGAACTGGTTGACCCACAAGGAAAGAAATACCTAATAGCTTACATGTTATAATTTCAATGTACCAACAATTGAGTAGAATATGAGGAACTAATTTTGGGGTTATAATCCACTCTCAAAAATAATGTCAAGTTACTGTTAATTTATCAAGATTTAGATATGGTTCTTAATCAAGTCAAAAATAAATACTAGTGCAATTTTTTAAATCTTAAGGAATACAAACATCAACCTTGGGAT
This sequence comes from Torreya grandis, assembly GCA_037957365.1. Taxonomy (NCBI): domain Eukaryota; kingdom Viridiplantae; phylum Streptophyta; class Pinopsida; order Cupressales; family Taxaceae; genus Torreya; species Torreya grandis. The sequence goes on along the minus strand of JARHVA010000908.1, from coordinate 351,985 downwards.
TTGATTGAGTCATTTGAGGCATTCAATATAGTAGTTGTTCCTAGGGAAAATAACCATGTTTTTGAATCACTAGTTTCTTTAACCACTAATTTATCACCATTATATGAGTCTAAAGTATTAAGGTTCTCTATTGAACTTGTATCTTTCCCATTAGTTCTTGAAAATTTAAAACATTTCTAGGTATTTGATGATGATTAACATAGTGTCTAATTCTAGACCATTTCAGGGAAATTTTAATCTCAAGTCATTAATGATAAATAAATTAATTATTTATGTTAGGAGGAATTAGAATAAGGATTCTTTAAAATTAAATAAAACTATCTTACTTTAGGGATGGTTTCTCTAAAGAGAGAATTTGATATAGATCCCCAAACCCAGTAGTAGAGGCAACCCAAAGTTGATGAATCAAAGTTCAACAAGGAAAACTTGGTGGATGAGAGTGATCCATGTTATGTCAACATTGGTCTCATTTTCACCCTAGAAGAAAGATAAAGGGTAAAATATTTTCCCATCTAGTATAAATTTGTGATTATAAAGACTTATGAATATTTGAAAGTTTTCAATCCTAGAGTCATCACCCATAAAATCCCATTGAAGCTAGAGCATAAACCATTCAAGAAAAGAAAAATGTTGGTAAATACCATCCTATATCCACTCATCCAAAATTAAGTTGAGAATGTTTTGAATTCTAAGCTATTTTTCCCTATTAGACACTCAACATGGTTTGCCAACTTGGTTCTATTCAGGAAAATGAGTGAGGAGATTAGACGGTGTGTTGACTTCAAGAACATGAATAAGGATTATGATAGAGACAAATACCCTCTAGCTTTCATAGATAAGGTGATCTAGATAGTAAATGGTTATGGAATGATATCCTTCTTGGATAGTTTTTTATGGTATAACTAGGTACTGGTAAAATATGAATACATGATGAAGATTGCATCTATAATGAAGTGAGTTACTTATGAATACAAGAGGATGCCTTTCACCTTAATTAATGTAGTATATACCTTTTTTTGGGCCATAGACCACACATTTCAAGGGATAATAGGTAAATATATAATAATTTACATAGATGACGTCATTATTTTCTCAAAGAACATAACTTATCATGTAGGCCAGCCACAATCAATATTTGAAAGATGCAGAAGGGTTGGCATATTATTAAACCCAAAAAAGAACATATTTACTGTTATTAAGGTTAAATTTTTTGGTCACATTACAAATAAAGAAGGGATCACCATTGATTTGAGTCAAGTTCAAGGAATTTCTAATATTGCATTCCCAAATAGAAAGAAAGAGCTCCAGTCTTTCTCCAAAAATATAAATTTTGTGAGGAAGTTTATCTTAGGTTTTATAGATATTTTTAGACCTCTAAATTAAATGATTAAGAAAAATTAAAAAATGGAATAGATACCATAGGCCTGAAAGTATTTTTAATACATCAAGGATTCCATATATCAAGCTTTAGTGTTAATAAACTCAGACTTAAATAAGGACTTTACTGTATATTTGTTTGCTTTAGAATACAAAATTGTTGTTGTGATTACCCAAAAGAAAGATGATAGTGAGCATCCTATTGAATTTATGATCATCAATTTAAAGGAAGAAAAGCTCAAGTAATCTATGATAGAAAAGTAAATATTTACTCTTGGCAAAGTGATAGCATTACATCTTGATAAATGAGACTATCACCATTGTGTTAGACCCTGATGTCAAGTTCACTTTAGGACATACTAAATTTGGATAGCACAGAGGAAAATGGATGGAAAATTGTAGGATTTTGACATAAAAGTAAATCATTCAAAAATTTTCTAAGGATAATGCATCACCTAGATTATGACTGAGCCTAACCTACACATCACCATTAAGGAGGTATGTAAGACCTAGGTATATAAAGGAGATTGGTATGTTGATCTCATTCAATATTTACTCATTGGTGCTTATCCCTAGAACTTAGTAGAGAATAAAAGAGAGCCTTGAGGCTCATAATTACTCACTACATGATCATAAAAGGGATTCTCTATATAATAAATTATGAAGGTATATACATAAAATGCATATCAGGAGAATAAGCTCAAGATATATTAGACAACTTGTTAAGGTCAATGTACCCCCATTTATAAAATAATGAGGCCCCTTGTTCAGTTTTTCCAATTGTGTTTAAAATTATGCATTCGACTTGATCAAAGGGCATCATTGAATATCATGATTGATCTAGTTTAGTCATGTAAGCATAAGATTTATTAATTCCACCTAATGGTGCTAACTTTATTCTCAAATGTTTTCACATTATAGTATCCATGGATTTCCATTGGAATGAACAAGTGTTCAAGGTTTTATACTTCAATGTTAATTTGACCCTTAGTTGGTTAACTAGCATGGTCCCATTCAAAATATTATGCTAACATTTGGTCCCTAATATATTAATTGAATCTAAGTTTAATCATGTTTAAAAAAATTAGTCTAAATTCTTTAGCCTAGGATTCTATTAAATATATTCATATTTTTTCCATAGGTCAACTTATTTCATTTTAGATATAGTTTAATTTTACCCTAAGTTTTAATTAAATTTATTAATTCATTAAAACCTTAGTCTAAAGTTTATGCTATGTTTTTATATGTCTTGAATACTTCATTGATTTCACTATTTTTAGGTACAAAAACATGTGGAATTAACAAGTGTTGAAATATCGAGAGGATGGACCTAAGATAAATGGTGAGTAGATGATTCCCCAAAGTCAACAAGTCAAGATCTAGATCAATGGAGCATGTTCGATCTTGTAAAATGAAATCAATGGTGAGTACAGAGTCAACATGTCAATAAATATTGAGAAGGAATATAATAGTGACAAGTGTCATAATAGTGAAGAACTAAATACAAATCAATGTTTCACATTCAATTGGGTATATAAATAATAGATTAATGGTCTACACTTGATCATGTATTCAATAAATCAATGGTGTGTATTTAATCTCTTAGATCAAGAACAATGGTACATGATCCATATTGTAGATCAAGATCCATGGTATGTAATCCATCTTGTGGCTTAAGATCATTGGTACAAATCAAGTCAATACGTCAAAGAGACCAGATTACACGTGATGTCACCATGTGGCACAAGAGTGTTCAAATGATGGATATTGTCTACAAAGTACATAGAAATCATGTGATGATACCAAGTGGCACAATCTCATGAATCTAGTTCAAAGATCAATGGTCAAGATTACAGTCAAGTCTAGAATACTTAGGTGGAGATTGATGAAGTGAATTTAATCAAGATCTAAGATTAAATGAGATGATGACATGTGTCCAAGTGATAATGGTCACATTTTAAAAATAAATGAGATGAGTGACAATGTAACACCACATGGGCAACCATGACTTATTTAAAATCTTGTGGACCTAAACATGCAAAAAGCATAAATGCATGATCAAATGCAATAAAAATCACCAAATCACACATTTTGAACTTACTTACAACCATTGGAGATCTACGTAAACCTTCAAAAATACATAGAATGTATGGAAAACCCTAGATTATCTCTAAATTCATTATTTTGAACTGAGAATATTTTGATTAGAGTTGTAAAAGGATAATTCAGTTTAGGTCATAACAATGGTGACACACAAACGTGTTTCAAAGCAATTAGTTGAATTATATTTTTCTTTAGATGTAGAAGGTTAAATTTTCAAAGCCATAGATTTTTAAGCTACTTAATTAAACATAGGATATAAGAATCACATGAGCCTACTCTGGATGATTGAGAACTAGAGAGTTATAACCAAAGAAGAAGAATTTTTCATGGAACCCATCATCAATTTAATACTAATTGATGAAAAACATATCAAATCCATAAATATCCTAGAGCAAAGACAAAATATCTCAACAAGATATTATTCTTGAAGTCAATCATGTTGACTTATAAAATTCTCTTGTAAGAAAACATGTACATCATTTGAAAAAATAATATTCTATTTTATAAAATCATGTGCAATTTGTAACAGGCATTGATTATATGTTAGTCCACTGGTAAATTGTTTAATTCTAGAATGTTATAGAAGTACAACTATCCTTGACACTTGGATAATTATCATTTGATATTGACTAACCAGCATACCTCATAGTCTTCTATAAAAAGAGGTATTTTATTTATAAAAGGAGGGAGTTTTGAGAAAAAACTATTTTATAAATTTGGAGAAAGTAATTCAAGTGAGGTAGTTCTTCAAATATTGTCTCAAATTTGTTTATGTCATTGTTATCATGCCTAATTCCTCAAATATATGGTTTGACATTCATATTTAAATTTTTTGTATGGATTATAGATGCGCACATGTTGATGTAGAGTTGTCAATTTGAGCTTATGATAGGTTGATTGAAAGATTTTAGATTCACTTCATTTTCTTTAATTTTGTTTAAGATGTGCTTATGAAATTTTCCCATAGAAGTAAATCCTTAAATTGAATCTAGTATCTTATTTGCATTGTTTGAACTATCCTTAGACGTTTGCCTAGTATATGAAATGATCTTTATTTTTTTCTATTTCACGTCATATATTGGTTTGAGTGCATGTCTTTGATGAAATTCAAGTTTTGTCATAATGTCTAGATTGAATATCAACAATATTCACCTTATTTATGCCTTACCCTTCCTTTTTGATCTTTCTTATAATTAACTCACTATAGTTTAGTTTTCATTTTGAATATTAATAATAGATTAGGTTTTATACTTTAGTTTTGATCATTATTCATTAGACCTAGTTCATATTATGTTCATCTTTCACACAAGCTTTAAGACCATAGTTTCTCCCAACAACCACTTACATTTTATTTTGTGAAACAATTATATAACATGGATACTACTATTTTCACTTGAACATTCACCGCTTGAGGAGATGACAAGTCTCTCCTTGTTCAAGTGGCACAATGGAACCACTTCAGGGTTATGAGTGACCCAAATTTGAGGTGGATCTCTAGATTTGGGGCTAGTTCCCCTTGATGTACCACTTTAATCAATCCTACTACTAACTCTTGGGGAAATAAAAAGGGATGAGAATAGATGAAATTAAATCTAATATATGGGAGGTGATAAACCAAATAAGTTTTTTACTCACAGCATTTAACATGCACTTGAAACCAAGAATAAGTCTACACATACACTTTCATCTAATGACAATCTTCTCTCTCACATCAATGTTTCAAGCATGGGGTCTTCAAGAAAGTCTAGGATAGGAGGACTTAGAAAATAGGCATTATAATAAACAATATTGAATAGACTACTCACTATACCTCTAATTGGACAATCTTCTCTCTCACATCAATGTTTCAAGCATGGGGTTTTGAATAAAGCGTAGGATAGGAGGACTTAGATAATAGGCATTATAATAAACAATATTGAATAGAATACTCACTATACATCCAATCCAATTAGACACTTCTTTCTAAATTTCAAAAGATAGATTCCAAAACACACAAGGTACTAGAGAGACTAACATGTGAAGGTAAGCCAAAATACACTTGCACAAGACCAAAAATAATTGCATGCACTTGGTCAATTATTGAATGAGATAAAAAAATATCTTTATTAGTTCAAATAAAAAAATTTAGGGCTTCACCATATCTAGGTGCATATATCTGTACAGTAGCCAAAAAGGCTAGAATTTGTAGAAATTGTGAGAGGAGAGAGAGAAAGGGAATCTCGAAAGTCATTAAGACACTTTTCAAAAAAGAATAAGGAGTTATGATAGTCATGGAACCATGTATGAGATATTTACTAAAGATAATCAAGGATAAATGTCCCTTAAACTTGTTCAAACTCCCCCACATGTGGCGTAGATTCTCTTATGCTTGCACATGAAACTGCCTTCATGATTTGCCTTTACAAAACTAGCTCACCACTATATACAATTATTTATAATTATTTATATAAAGGGGAGGGGTTACTTAAAATACCTCACATTCATTGGATTAGTCCCTAATCATTCTTTTTCTTCTAGCCATACACAATTATTTCAAATAGTTATAAAAATCTCTTTCTCATGCACCTCTCACACTTGGCACCCAAAACCTTTCCAATTCCATAAATTGATCTATGCACAAGGAGGGATGACATTTGTAAAGAATTTCCAAGCCATCACGTACATAAAATAAGCCTTAAAAGGCCTCCCAAATTCACTACCCATTCACTATGACTGGCTGAGATGAAAGAGGTAGAAAACACACTTAGGATATTTTATGGTTTAATTATGAACATGAGGACTTATGAAAAGTCCCAATATCTCTCCTAAAAGTGGTTTCATCTATTTTAAAATCTCCCACACCTATAAAACACACAAAAATGTCAAATAAATCCCTATTTTGACTCCATGTGTATAGGTTCATACAAAAAATTATAATTAAAGGTATCCTAAGAGATTCTTATATAAGTTCCTAAATTTTCATGGCCTTTCTACCCATTCTTGATGTTTCAAATTCCTTATTTCCCCAATCAAGTCCTTAAGGAGGTTTCATGAGGGTTTTGTGTCACTTCCAGTCTTAACATTTTTTCATAAAGACCAAATGTCCAAATCCTATCCAAATTCCATTGAGGGATTCTTAAGGACCCTCCCTAACATACTTAACTAGTTTTAGCCACCATGTGAAGTGTCATATGGGATACAAGCATCTCAAGTTGGCTATTTGAGTCCTTTTCTTGCATTTTATGAGGTTTAGGTGTCTCAAGCCCAAAAAATAGTTTTTTAAGAACTTATCTAAAAACCAAAAGATAAAAAACCTCTACATATATATAATAAACATTATAAAACTCATTTTAGTTCTCCTTTAATTCTAAAAGTGACAATGGCTCTTCATTTGACCTTAGGTTTTACCATGCCTAATGGATCTACCTAAAACCTTCATGGTTTACACTATTTGTTGAATCTATAAAACCATGTGATAGATTAAAAATTTAATATTTGCATCTATGAATATTATACAAGGTACTGTAATTATTTTCAAGAGCTGAAAATAGAAAAGACCCTCTATTTAGAGCTAAGTTTGTTCATGCCTAATTGGGTTTCCATATTGGTCTAGTTTCATAGGGCACCATGTTTGGTTTCCAAACCTTTAGAAAGTATATTCATGTTTTTTCATATTTTTTTCAACTCAAAAATCCTTAAAAATATGTCTCCTTATCTCCTATTTCATCCTCTATCCCTCATTCACCCAAATTGTCATTTTGTTCTCAAAGGGAAGTACCCCATGTATGAGATAAAATAGGGGGTACTTACCCTATTTTTCTAAACAAATAAATAATTTTATGGGGTTATAAAAGTATAAAATATTTTTTTTTAAATTTTATCTTCTAATTCTAAGATTTGAACCTCCAAATCCACAAAAAAAAAGACTGAACCTTGTTTAGGAAATTGCCTACAAAGTTTTGTATGGTTGACTATGTTTTCACCATTCAAAGCTCTTTGTTTGCTTGATATACTAATATGATGGATTTATGATATTATTTTCATAATTATAATAATTTTTTAGTCACTTACCAACCTCTATGGTCCATGACAACTCTTAAAATCCTTTGGAACCCTCAAGACTATGCTTTGTCATTTGACTGAGTTGTTTGCCAACATGTTACACATGTAGGTGTTTATGGCCTTGTTTTGATTGGAGGAAAATGTATAGGGATAATTAATGACTCATTTATAATTTAATAAATTTCATATGTTAATTATTCCAATTTGAAATATCAATATAACCTCACTTAAGATCCTTCTTATCTCACTTTCTAACTAAGACAATTATTTACCCCTACCTGTAGGTGAAAATGGCTCCGTGAATTCTTATTTTAGGTGAATTTGGTTTTTATATGAGGTAATTAAGATTAACAAATGTATTTCAATACCTTTATCCATATTTTATTGCCTCTAAAACCTCACTCAATCATCCATATTAGCTCAATGTCTTTTGATAGTCCCCAAGGTGGATGTAGGTGGTTATTTGGCCTATGTACAAACAAGGAAAGTGTATGAAAGGCAAAAATAACACTATCATATTATCCTTTATGATATTTTTAATCCATACAATCCATCAAAATATATTTAAATACCCTACCATAGTGGCACATTACCTATTTCAACTTTGGTGCAAAAACACTTTTGCTCTCAGGTCTGTAAACAACACTAAATAGATTCAGTGTTGTTCATGGAATCTTTAGACCCTTAGGAAACCTCCCTTATTTTGTTACCTTCCCCTCTTACATGGAAAATAAAGTTTATAATGATAGTGATATAATATCAATCCATTACCATGCATCATAGGCTTTTTCACTGTTATCATGAAAATTCCAAAAAACCCTGAAGAACCCTTTTTTGTCACTTTGAAGGATTCCTAAATATATTATTGACGACTTTAGCAAGATTTATATCTTTGTATACTTACTTAGCAATATAAAAATTAATTTATTGGTCTCATTTATATATTATTACTTTAAATAATTTTCAATTCATTTTTAAAACTCTATATATGCTATAAACCCTTGATTAGGCCACCTATACATGGAGGTCTAGTACATCATAGTGAGCAATAGTATAACCAGTATGGAGAACTTTTCATAACCTAAATATTGATGCTTCCTACTAAAAACATGATTAATTCCTAAAAAAACAAAGAATTTGGAATTCACTTTCATCTTTACATACATTAGCATGGTGTAGGCAAGGGTCTTGTAGATGCAAAACTCTAAGTTATTGGGTAGAAAGGATAGAATGAACACTAATATGCAAAGGCAAGGCCTCCTAAGACATAAAATGAAATTTTAAACCATAAATTGGATAATACTAACCAATAATGATTGGATATCATCCTCAAAACATATTCCTAAATGTGAGAATCTCTTATACTAATGCTTGGAATGCACTTTCATGGCTGCCTAGTTGAAATAGGCCTAGAAGATACCCTTGAACATTTTAGATATCCAAATCCAAAATAAGAATTACAAACCTATGAAATTGTCTTAGAAAACATGTATAAACACTTAGAAACAACCAAATTGTTAAAACCAATAAGAAAAATAAAAAACTAGCTCAAAAAATAGACCACTCATTGATTGAAGTGCTTAAAAAGCTACCTGGGGTCTAAGTGATGGTTCATAAATGAAAATCTATTAAATCCAAACGTCTTTCATGGATTTTAATTACACTAATAACCCTTTCAATCCCTAAGATAAATCCTCCCAAATCCACCTATATAGCTCACACCAAGCATTCTAAATTTACATTTCTTAATTTGCAAGGACAAGAAGGAATAAATAGAAGTCAAAAATAAAATCTATGATGAAATATATACACACAATGCATGGAAAAGAGTTAAATGAGGTGAAAATAAACATTTCCCACATTATAAGATGGAAATAGACTTCCCAAGTCTATAAAAGTGCCAATAAAGGCCTAAAATCAAGGGAAAACTACCTTCTTCTACATATAAATAATTCTTGGACTGACATATGATTTATAAATAACATCTCCTAACCTCATCCATGTTAGGATCAATCTTGGTGAGAAATTTTCTCTTTAAAAAGTACATACACATCATTAATTGGGCTACAAATTTGACCAAAAGGCCATTTTTGCATATGAGACATAGTACAATGTAAATGAATGACTTTTTAACATATTAAAACATCTAAAACACCATATTAGTAGATATGAAACGCAATTTATAATTTTTACCATGTTTGAATATGGTTGACTTTCGTTGACTAGACTAGCACAAGAAAGATAGGCTTAAACCAAAGCTGGAGCATGGATAGGTAAGGTATTTAGACCAACATGAGACCCCTATAGGACATATGGAAACCTATAAATTTTTTATAAATGTAAAGGTTGACTTAATTTGACAAAAATTCAAATTTTGTCAACACTTTTGGTAATTACTAGGGGTAACATGCTTGCCTTTGTTAAGGACCAATCGCCTTATCCCACCCATTGGGAAAAGGGAGTCAAATGCACTAAAAAAAATGGGATCAGACCTTGATTTGACCAATAGGATATATTATTGGCCTCAAATCACACAAATGAAAGACAACACACAATAAGATAAAATAAATACACACTTGGGCTACTAAGCACTTAGGGATAATAAGACACAACAACAAACAAACTAATTATGTACATATAACCAAACATACCTCCCTTAATAGATCAAATGGTAATATTATTAGGTATCTTCCATGAAAATAAACATCATAGTACCAAAAAATTTGCTTTTTGGAGTAAATGCTTAGTGAATCAACATTTTTGTTTACCAGTTTGGTTGGAGAACCTCTAAATAGATCAACATCAAACAATTTTAAAATCTACACATACTCATTCTAATCATCAAGGAATATTTATTTCTAGTCTCTAATGATATTTTAGTCTCCCAATGTTTTCATGATTATCAATTCATTCTTGGAAGGTTAGTTTGGCCCATGTCTTACTTGGTATGTGTCTTGAGCCATCTCGTCTTTCTCTATTTCTTTAAGAAGATTTAAAAAATTATTTATAGCCTCTTCACTATTCTCTTGAGGAATGGATGTTGATTTTATGTCATAATCAATAAAATAGTCTTCAAGTTCATCCTAAAAGGAATCACTTGCTTGTTTAATCTGCTCATAGTCTCTTCCCTTAATATTAAAGTCATAACAATCTAATTATTCTTCTTCTTGATCATGGAACAAGACATCATCTTGATCATGATAATATTTTTGGGTCTCATCATCATCACATTACATAATTTTTTCACCATTTTCATCAAAATATAATGGAAATCCATCAAGTGAAGACAATTATATCTCATCATACTTGCATGTTTACATACTTGTTGCCTCTCCTACTTGGATCTAAGTAGTGTTGCCAATATCAATCTCCTTATTATGCACATTTGTAAAAGCATCCTCTTCAAATATAATTTCCTCAATAGTTTATTTCCATTAATATTCATATTATTTTAACATTTTCATATAATTTATCCCCATGTCTTCTTCTTGAACCATGCCATCTTCAAGAGCCACTTCTTCTACTTTAGTCTCATGAAACTCTCCTAGGATAGATACCTTTTGAGAGATGACTTGAATATGCTATCCATATTTTATATTACATTTAAATTCATGCTTATTATGATCATATTCAACTTTTTTAATTAGATAGAGAGTTCTCTTCAAGATCCCCCACCTCCTTTTCTCACATGGTAACACAAATACTAGGCATTTTGAAATCATGTCCTCTAGCCCAACTAGGATACCAAGGTGGTAGGTTTTCTTCAATAAAGATATTATTTTATTTATCATCCAAATACTCATCCTTATGCTCTCATACCTCAGGTCCATTTCTCCAAAGAGTGATGGGGTGTGGGTAGTATGAGCTAGTTAGTGGGGGTGGCACATAGAGCTCAAAATCAAATTGAGGGTGGAGTGTAAGATATTATTCATGGACACACATCTCTTCCAACCTAGAAACATTAGCTATTATAATATATTTTTTCTCACTAATGGGATTTCCTATTGTTATTTCATCCTCATAATCATTCATGATAGTCTCTTGATCAGCCATGAATTGGATTTGCTCTTCTTTATTGGCCTCTCTGAAAATAGGTTCAAAGGGGTGAACTGAAAAATTGATGAATAGGTTCTTAGATTTTAGGTTAAAGAGATGGATTATGAGATGTATTTAAAGGAAAATTTATTGCATATGGATTTTGTAATAAGGTATACTTCTTATTATTAGATTTGGAAAAGAGAAAAGCACTAGTGAGCTCATATGGAAGTGAAATATTGGGTTGGTTAAGAAGAGAAACATTAGCATGAGTAGGAGCTACATTTTTTTCATAATATCTTAGTTTAAAATCCATGGAAACATCTAATATCATATGAAAAGGCTCATAATAATATTTTTTAGGATGATATACATCAAGTCATCAAGGGTAAGACTCATATTGATATTGATAGGAATTTGTTTCTTTGATAGCCATTTTCATAGGATTGCCCATATTAAGAGGGTAATGAAGGACTATATGGCTACCATGGATCATGGATATGATGGATTTTTTTATAGGGCTGAAAAGGAGTATATTTAAGCTTCTTAAGGTCATATGGAGGTTGATTGAGATCATGGCAAGGTTGGCTAAGTACATGATCATATTGAGGAGGAATAGGAAAATAAGGATATGTCTCCTTTACTTGTGTTAGGACAAACTCAACATCAAATTAATCCATTAATCACTCATGATAATAATATATAACAAGAAAAAAACTAAAATTATAGTACTTAATCTACTTAACCAGTAGATTTATGCTTGGAGTTGTCATTGGTGCTTAGTGAAAATTTCCTCCAAAAGCTGATATCTTGAGGAAAACACCAAAACTCCTCAAATTATTGAAGAAAATGTGACTCCAAGGATGCCAAAAAAAATTTCACTTGAAATTTCACCCCCTAAGTATATGAAAAATATCTCCTCATTCATGTAGTATAATGGAACCACCTCAAGGCTGTGGGTGACACAACTTTGAGGTAGATCTCTAGATTTGGGGTTAGTTCCCCTTGATGTACCACTTTGACCAATCCTACTACTAACTCTTGGGTAAATTAAAAGGGATAATAATATCTTAAATTAAATCTAATCTAGGGGAGGTTATTTACAAAATAATTTGTCTACTCACACCATTTAAGGTGCACTTGGAACCAAGAAGAAGTCTACACATACACTTCATTTAATGATAATATTCTATCTCACATAAATATTTGAAGCATGGGGTATTGAAGAAAGAATAGGATAATACTTATACAATATGAATTACAAGAAACACTATTGAATACACTACTCACTATAACTGTAATCCAATTAGACACTTCTTGCTAACCTCCAAAAGAGAGATTTCAAAACACACAAGGTACTAAGAAGAGTAACATGTGAAGGTAAGCCAAAATACATTTTCACAATACCAACAATTATTATATGAACTTAGTGAAATATTAATTAGGTAAAAATAAATATCTTTATTATCTCAAGGCAAAAAATTTGTAGGGCTTCACCATACCTAGGTGGAGAGATCTGTACAATAGGCAAAAGGCTAGAATTTGTAGAAATTATGAGAGGAGAGAAGAAAGGGAAGATAAAGAGTAATTAATACACTTTTAAAGTAAGTGTAATGAGTTATTATAGTCATGTAATCATGTATGATACACGTCTTGAAGACAATGTAGGACAAATGTCCCTCAAACTTATTCAACTCCTCCACATGTGGCATAGATGCTCTTGTGCTTACACATGAAATTGCCTTCTTGATTTTCCTTTTCAAAACTACCTCACCACTAAATAAGGTCAAGTTTGATGATTTATTTGAAGAGGAGGGGTTAATAAAAAGCCCTAAAATTCATTGGATTAGTCTTTAATCATTCTTATTCTTTTGGCCTTGCACAATCATCTCAAATAGTTATAAAAACTCTTTCCCATGCACCTCTCACACTTGGCACCCAAAACCATTATCATTCCATAATTATATATATGAAAAATTATGGATGAAACTTTTTAAAAATGTCTAAGTCATTAGGCTCATCAAATAATCCTTAAAAGGCTTCCCAAATGGAGTTTCACCCTTTTTCTCTAAGTGTTCACTACCCATTCACTATGATTGGATGATATGAAAGACATGTAAAACACACATATCAGATTATGTGGTTTAATATATGGAAATTAATACTTGTAACAGGTCACAATATCTCTCCTCAATGTGGTTTCATCCTTTTGAAACTCTCCCACACCTAGAAAACACACAAAAATGTCAAAAAAGCCTTATTTTAAGTCCATCCTTATAGGTCTAGACAAAACATTAGCATGGAGGGAACCTGATATATTATCCTATAAGTTAGAAAAGTTTCATGGCCTTTATAACCCCTATGGATGTTTTAAATTCCTTCTTTCCCCAATCAGGTCCTTAGGGGGTTTCATGAGGGTTTTGTGTCACTTCTGGTCTTCAAGTTTGTTCATAAATATAAGATATTTAAATATTATAAAAATTAAATTTAGGGATTCTTAAGGACCCTCCCTAACCTCATTGAATATCTTGAGCCACCCTGCAAAGTATCATAGAGGATGCAAACATCTCAAGTTGTCTATTCGAGCCATATTCCTACATTCTATGAGGGTCGAGGTGTCTCAAGCCCAAGAAATGGTTTTTGAGTAATTTATTTACAAATATATATAAACATTATAAAACTCATTTTATTTCTCCTTTCATGCTAAAAGTGACAATGGCTCTTTGTTTGGCCTTAGGTTTTACGATGCCTAATGGGTCTACCTACAACCTTCATATTTTGAACTATTTGGTGACTATATAGAATAATGATAGATTAAAAAATTAATATTCACCTCTATTAAGACTATAAAAGTAATTTTTATTCTTTCCAAGAGGTGAAAATAGAAAACACCCTCTATTTGGAGCTAAGCTTGTTCATGCCTAACTAGGTTTGCTTATAGGTCTAGTTGCATAGGGAACCCTATTTAGTTTAAAACCCTCTAGGAAGGATATATATATTTTTTTAATATTTTTTTCAACTCCACAAATCTTCCAACTAGGTATCCTTATCTCCTATTTCATCCTCTATGCCTCATTCATCCAAATTGTCATTTTCTGCTCAAAGGTGAAGTACCCCATGTTTGAGACAAAATAGGGGTATGTCCCCTATTTTTATAAGAAATAAATAATTGGATGGAGTTATAAAAGTCTCAAATATTATTTTTAATAAATTTTATCTTCTAATTCCAATATTTTACCCTCCAAAGCCATAAAAAATAAGACTAAACGTTGTCCAGGAAACTACCTATAGGGTTTTGTAAGGTTGACTATGTTTTCACCATTGAAAGCTCTTTTTTCACTTGATATACTAATGTGATGGATTTATAATTTTCTTTTATTCATGATAATAACTATAAAAACACTTAAAACCCTCTCTATTCCATAGCAACTCTTAAAATCCTTTGAAACCCTTAAGACTGTACATTGTCATTTGATTGAGTTATTTGCCAACATCTTACACTTGTAGGTGTTTGTGGCCTTGTTTTGATTATAGTAAAATTTATAAGGATCATTAATGACTAATATTTTATTTAATATATGGTATAGAATCATAAATTTAATTTTAAAGATCAATATAACCTCACTTAAGATCCTTCTCATCTCACTTTTTAACTGAGACAGTTATTTACCCCTACATGTAGGTGAAGATGGCTCTATGAAATCTTGAATTAAGTACATTTGGGTTTTATATGAGATCCTATATATTAAAAAATATATTTAAATAACTTTATCAATATTTTAATTACTCTAATACTTCACTCAATCATCCAAATTATCTCGCTATCTGTTGACAGTCCCCAAGGTTGATGTAGGTGGTTATTTGCCCTATGTATAGATAGGTAAACTGAAAGGAAATAATAACATTATCACCTTCTCCTTGATGATATTTTTCATATATAAAATCTATAAAAATATTTTTAATCACCCTATGATGGTGTCATATTACCTATTGCAACTTTGGTGGAAAAACACTTTTGCTCTCAGGGCTATAGACAACACTAAATAGATTCAGTGTTTTTCATGGCATCTTTGGTTCCTTAAGAAACCTCCCTCATTTTTTCAACTACCCTTATTAAATTTAAAAACCATTTTCTAATGATAGAGATATAATATCAATCCATTACCATGCATCATAGGATTTTTCAGTCTCATCATGAAAACTCCAAAAAACTCTCAGGAACCCTATGTTGACACTTTGGAGAAAGGATCCCTGAATATGGTATTAAGGACTTTAGCATGGTTTATGCCTTTTTATACTTATTTTATCCATAAAAACATGAATTTTATTGTACATCTTAGGACTTAAATTAAGTTTCAACTAATTTTTTAAAACTCTATAGATGCTTTAAACTCCTATTTAGGTCACCTATAAGTGGAGGTCTGGTATATCACAATGAGCAATAGTATAACCAGTATGGAGAGCTTTTCATAAGCTAAATATTTATTCTTCCTACTAATAACTTGATTAATTCCCAATAAAAACAAGAAGTTAGAATGCACATTCATCTTTACATACATCAGCTTCACATAGGCAAGGGTCTTGTAGATGCAAAACTTTGAGTTATAAGGTAAAGAGGATAAAATGAACACTAATATTCAAATAAAAGGCCTCCTGACACCTAAAATGTAATTAGAAACCCTAAATTGGATAAAATTCACCAAAAAACTTTAAGATCATCCTCAACACACATTCCTCAATGTCATAATCTCTTATACCAATGGCTATAATGCACTTTCGTGGTTGCCTAGCAAAAATAGGCCTAGAAGAGACCCTTGAGAATTTGAGAGCTCCAAAGCCAAAATAAGAATGGAAAACTTATGAAAACTTCATAGAAAACATGAAAAAAATCTTGAAAACAAGCAACTTGTCAAAACCAAGTATAAGAATAGAAACTAACTTAAAAAATAGACACCTCATGGATTGAAGTGCATAAAAAGTTGTTTAGGGTCTAAGTGATGGTTAATAAAGGATAATATATTAAATCCAAAATTATTACCATTTATTTGAATTAAACTGAGACCCCTTTCAAACCCCAAGATCACTCCTCCCAACTGCACCTATACGGCTCACACAAGAATTCTAAATTTACCTTTCTTGGCTTGTAAGGATAAGAAGGAAAAAATAGAATTTGAAACTAAATTTTTTATGATATATCTGAAAACTGGGTGTGGAAAAGAGTTTAGGGAGGTGAAGAGACACTTTTACCATGTTTTAAGCTAGAAATGGACTTCCCAAGTCTGTATAAGTACCAATAAAGGCCTAAAATCAAGGGAAAACTACCTTATTCTAGATATAACTACTTCTTGGACTGAAATATGACTGATTAATAACATATCCTAACCGCATCCATGCTAGGATCAATATTTGTGACAAATTTTATCTTTAAAAAGTTTGTACAAGTCATTAATTAAGCTAGAAATATGACCAAAAGGCCATTTTTACATATGAGACATAATAAAATGTAAATTAATGACTTGTGAACATATTAAAACATATAAAAAATGATATTATTACATACTAAACATATTTTTGAACTTTGACCATTTTGAATAGGGTTGACTTTAGTTGACTAGACTAGCACAACAAAGATAGGCTTAAACCAAAGCAAGAGTATGGATAGGTAAGGTATTTAGACCAAAGTGAGACCCATTTAGAACATATGGAAACCTATAATAAATTTATAAATTTAGGGCTTGACCCAATTTGACTAAAAGTCAAATTTAGTCAACAACTACTCCACCATAGATATCAGGGATATCAAAACGAACAATTCATGCAATGGATTCCTTGAATCCAAAACTAAGAATTATTTATTAACACTATGTAAACCATGTGATGCATTTTAATGCATAATCAATAAACTTCATTAGTGCTAGAAGGAGGGCATTAAGCTAAATCTTTGTGAGTTTGAAGTATCTTAGCTAATTCTAGTGAATTTTTTTCAAGATCAATTGATCCTTTGCAGATTTGTGTTTCCTTATCTCAATTGTGTAAAGATCACTAATATTCATGGTTTTAGACTATTATTTAGGATTATTTATCCAAATATAGCTATTCTTCAAATATTTATGATAAATTGTTGTAAAGGTAGCTTAAGCTTTGTAAATCTGATGCATTTGAGGTTAATGATAGAAATTTTGTTCAAAGATTGGTTGATTCTTTAGAAATTTAGGTTTATTTGAACATAGAAGTGTAAATATCACTCATACTCACAATTTTAAAGGTATATTTAAGATAATTCAATAAAATATATTCATTATTTGAAAATATTTATATGAATTTATGCAAAATTTTCTTAACGTGCAAATCTAGTCATTGTTCTTTGTAAAGATAAGGTTTATACATCATATTTTGAATAATAGTAAGAGTTTAAAATCTATAACTACCAATAATAATTAATAGTTCAAGGTATGAGACAAGGTTACCTATTATTTCTTTTAAAATTCATAGGAAAGATAGAGTAGATAAAGGTAATCACATGGTTTCTAAATCTCAATCTACTTCACCTATTCATGTTGCTCATGTATTCAATCAGTATCAACGTATGGCTTGGTTGGATAAATCCTATATCAATGTTCATATTTAGGTACATGACTTACCTATAAATACTAATAAAAATTTCCCATATTTTAGTCCTACAGGTGTTGTGATTGTTGAAGAATATATCAAGTCCTTTAAAGTTGTTTTGAGATTATTAAATGTGGTTCATGAAGATGTTGCTTATATATTGTTTCCTTTTACTTATAGAGATGCATAATATGATTGGTTTGTAAACCTTCTTTAGAATTTCATTACTATTTGGAATGATTTCAATAGTTATTTCATTGATTAGTTTGGAAAGGTCATCAATCCTTGTGTTCTTTATCAACAATTCACTACGGTAAAGAGAGATTCAAATGAAACCATTAGAGATTTCAATGCTAGGTTCTAGAAAAAATTTAGTATAACTAAGCTCCATATAGGCTTGATGAAGATTTATATTTAGAAATTTATAAAGATGATTTAGATCCAATGACTTTTATATTCCTAAAAACATCTATTGGAGTTGTAAATGCATTGGCCTTAGCCTATGTTAAAGCTATGAAAATTAGTGATCAAATACAACCCCAAGATCAATTAGCACATGTTATTCCTAATGTTAATACTAATTTTACTACATTTAATTTAATTCCAAATTCTAATCAAAACATTAATACTTTAAATCAAATACCATTTTTAAACCAATTGCCTTTGAGTCATGTTCATCCTAGTTAAAACCTAAGATTCCTAAATAACACTACCAGTGGACCTCATCCATAATATCAAAAAGTTATGGTGATAAAAGATAGTAGTATTACTCAAGTTCACAATTCAAATTCACCTAAAAATGGAAATGACTCCCTATTGAAATTGGTTTTAAAATTGAGCACTAATTTTCTTCAGTTGCAAAGACAAGTAGGCAACACTCAGAAAATCTCAAACAAAAATTATTATTATTGTAGGTTCAATAGACCTATAAACAGGTTAAATAATATCAAAAACAATAATAACAATGATTCATCTACCAAAAATAACATGCTTGATAAGAACATTTGTGATTTGGCTTTAGCTAATTATTATAGAGTTCATAATACTTCAAAGCATGTTGAATTAGATTGTATAGAATTTTGTAATGCTTTTCAATCTTTTCAAGATGAATTAGATACATTTGAATTTGTTCCTAATAAATATAATGTTGTAGGTACATCTATTTCTTCAAATTAATCTAAATATGCTAACACAACTCTTATGGTGGAGACATTTGATTTTTCATTTCAAGATGAGAATGAATCTGAATATACTCCAGAGGAGACTCATGATTGTCACTAGTATGTAAATAAGACTTATCCATTGAGGAATAGATAATAAAATAAACCATTGACTAGTTAAACTCCACCTCACAACTTTGATACTCCTCTTGATCCTAAAACAGATAACAATACAAAACCTCCAAAAGGAGGTAACTCTATAAATAATGTTGATCCATATAGTTATCTTACTAGGAGTGGATATAATATAGTAGAGTATATTAATAAGATTAAATCTATTACCACTTTGCATGAATTGAATGAAATAATTGAACAAAGAGATTTGTACCTAAAATCTTTACACAAAAAAACTAGTAAATCATAAAAGGATGCAAATTCCAATGTAGTGATGTATAAGAACAAAGTAGAGGTTCCACTTTTCTTACTAAAAATTAGAGTCTTTGGTAAAAAATTGCACAATTATTTGTTAGATTTAGGTGCCTCTACAAATATCATGCTAAAATGTATTTATGAAAAGCCTGGTTTAACTCCAATTAAGTATAATAGATTAATAACTCAATTAGATAAATCAAGAGTTAAAGTGATTGGTGAATTATTGAATGTGCATATGCAGATTGCTTCAGAGCCAAGAGTGTATCAATTCATAGATATTCAAGTTGTGGAAATTCCAATTTTTATGGGATATTTCTTAGTAGATATTAGACTAAACCTTTAAATGGATACATGTCAATTGATTGTTCTCACATGTGGCTGCCATGAAGCGAAGTTCCCAATAAAATTCAAATTGAAAGGGAAGAAAAGATATGATCACTGAATACAATGCAACTAATGGAAAGGTCAACATGGTTAATTTTGACTTAGGATTTTATACTCTTGACACTCCTTAGGTATGTAAATCTGAAGACTCTCATGTTATTCTTGGTCTTTGGAAATTACATGTTGATGGTGGTAGATGCAAATCTAGATCTATGGTAGAAATAATTCTAATCAATCCCATTAGGAAATAATTTAATTCTTCTTATAAACTTTAGTTTCCTTGTACTAATAATTTATTATAGTATAAAGCATTAATCTTAGGATTACAATTTGGTATCAAACACAAGGTCAAATAACTATTGGGAAATGATCATTCTAAATTAGTATTCAATCAATCTATAAGTGAGTACCAATGTAAATTGTCATATCTTAAGAAATACAAATTTAAAGTATGGGACTTGATTGAGTATTTTGATGATTTCAACATTGTTTCAGTCCCTAGAAAATAAAACTAGTTTGTTGATGAACTAGATTCACCTACATCTAAAATACTTAACATTGAATTAGTCCCATGTCCCTCAATTCCTAATAATGTTAACCATTTTCAAGTGTTTAATGATTATCAACAAATAATTCATTTCATGAAAAACTAAGTATTATTTGAGTCTCATGTTATTAATGAGGTCAATGAGAATTCTCTTGATGAAGACAAAGTTGATGATAAGGTAATATAATTGAATGACAACAAAATTATCAAAGGCATGATTTCCTTAGAAATATTATTTGATCAAGATAAGCTAGCTAAAACTATTAAATTTCCCAAAGTAAATGGGAAATATTATAATTTAGTTGACATAGGAAATCAAGGTCAACCTTAGATATTAAACATTTGTACATCTTGCACAAATGAAGAGTCTATAAAAGCTAGAGAATTTATGACAAAATACAAGGATGTCATTGCATGGTCCTATGAAGACTTGAATATATTTGATCCTAGAGTCATTACCCATGACACTCCATTAAAAGAAGATTAAAAATATTTCAAATAGAAGCAAATACCTGTCAATCTTGTTTTCGAGCCATTAATTTATAAAGAGGTCAAGAAGTTATTAGATGCAAAAATAGTTTTTCCAATTAGAAATTATACCTTGGTAGCTAATTTAGTACCAGTTAGAAATAAAAATGGAGAGATTAGATTATGCATAAAATTTAAAAACTTGAATATAACTTATGAAAAGGATAATTATCCTTTGCCTTCTTTTGACCAAGTGATTCAAATTGTTAGAGGTTCTACCATGATGTCTTTATTAGATGGTTTTCTAGGATAAAAAGAAGACTAATTTGCTTACAAAAGGATTCCTTTTGGACTCATTAATGTATGATATACTTTTTAGAGAGATATGGACCATGCCTTTCAAGATATCATAGGTAAATGAATCATTATATACATGGATGATCTAATTATGCTTTCCAAAAGTAAGGAAGATCACTTAATGCATTTATAACAAGTATTTGAATGTTGTAGAAGGTATGGAATTTCCCTTAATACTAAGAAAATATTTTTTTGTGTAACTCAGTGGAAAGTACTAGGACATGTTATAATAAAATATGTGATTTATATAGATCTTGATAGAGCTAATTCCATATCTCATATTAAAACCCCAAACAATAGAAAAGAATTAAAGTCATTCTTTGGAAAAATCAATTTTGTAATAAAATTCATTTCTTATTTTGTAGAGATTGTGAAAACACTTAATGACATGTTGAATAAGGATGAAAAGGAAATATGGGATGAGGAGAATTAATTCTTTCAAGGATATCAAATAAACAATATGATAGGCACCTGTGGTGATAATTCTAGATTTTACAAAAGATTTTTATTTTTATTCTTTTTTTCTAAACCTACTATAGCTATTGTTGTAACTCAAAAAATATATAAATATGGTCATCTTATTAGGAATATATAACATAGATAAATATTACTGAATTAAATATGGAAATAAAATGGAAAAAACATAACACAATAGAAACATATATTTAACGTGGTTCACCCAATATGGGTTATGTCTACATAGAAACAATAAGTCCTTATTATATAGTCCAACAAATGAAGGGATAAAACAAAAAATACATCCATTTCCATGTCCTCTTCACTCACACATTGAATGACATCATTATTACAATGCCGTCATATCTAATTAAGGCTACATATTAGGGCAAAAATTCACAAACATAATTTATACCATTAGATTTGTGACCTAATAGTGAACGTTCTAGATCTACTATGAAATTACAATATTTTGCAATGTGTTTATAAAAAAAAATCTTCAGGGGAACCCCCATAGCCCCCACTATTAGGAACCAATAATTATAATAGTATCAAGCTCCACCATCCAAAAATATCCTACTTGGAGACTAACTATTGTAACTCCACTACTACAACTCTTTCTTGAACGTTTTTTTGAACTTTGACCCTATCATGTTTCTCATATTCCTTGTTATCCCTGAAGACCTATTAAAGTTGAAAAACTATATAGCTTCTCTTTTGTGACTAATTGTTTTAGCATATCTATAGGATTTTGACCTATATTGATATTCTCCAACATTAGTTGACCATCCTTCAAAATGGAACAAATGAAGTGATACCTGAGTTGTATATGCTTGGTTCTTGAATGGAATGATAAGTTCTTTTCTAAATTAATTACACTCTATCTATAATTGTACAACCTATAATCTTCTTACTTATGCCTCAGATCTTCTATGAACTATTGCATCCATATTATCTCCTTGATAACTTTTGTAGATGCAATATACTCTACCTCTATAGTTGACAAAGCAACCATCTTCTACAATTTTGAAATCCAACTAACTGTTGTATCATCAATAGTGAAAACATAACCTATGGTTCTCCTCCTACCATTTAAATCTCCATCCATGTCTACATCAACATGTCCTTTTAAGGTAACATTTGAACCTTCATAACATAATCATCTATCAATGGTCCCTCTCAAGTTCCTTAGAATCCACTTGACTATATCCTAGTTCTTTTTTCCTAGATTATTCATAAACCTACTGATAACTCTAACTACATGAGAAATATGTGGTCTCATGTACACCAGAGAATACTTTAAACTTCCAAATGTTGAATCATATGGAACTTTAGACATGTAATTGATTTTTTTGTAAGTTTTAGGACATTATTCCTTGCTTAATTTAAAGTTACCTTCCAAATGTGTACTTATAGGTTTTGCATATTGCATACTAAACTTGACTAACACCTTATTAATTTACTCTTCTTGAGACAATGTTAATTTTATATTTTTCCTATCTCTTGTTATTTTCATACCAAGGATTTGCTTTACATCACCCAGATCTTTCATTGCAAAGGAATTTTATAATTTTCTTTTGAGATCATTTATATCATGAATGTTAGACCCTACAACAAGCATGTCATCTACATACAATAAAAATATAATATAGATGCCATTATCTAATCTCTTAAAATTGACATAGTGGTCAAAATGACATCTACTATAATGTGGTTCTATCTTAAACATGTTAAATTTCAAATAACACTACCTTCGAGCTTAATTTAGACCATACAAGTTCTTATTCAACCTACACACCATTTTCTCCTTACCTTGTACTTCATATCCCGATGGCTACTCCATATATATTTACTCCTCCAAATCACCATTAAAGAAAGTATTCTTCACATCTAACTATTCAAGCTGTAAATATTATACTAATACCAAACTTAAAATAGTTCTTATGGAAGTCATTTTTACAACTGGAGAAAATATTCTATCAAAATAAATACCTTTCTTTTGTGTAAAGCCCTTTACAAAAAGTCTAGCCTTGTACCTCTTTTTGCCTCCATCTTCTTCCTTCAAACTATAAACCCATATATTCTACAATGCTCTTTTACCTTTAGGTAGCTAAACCAAATACCATGTTTGGTTATGTACCAAGGAGTCCATCTCCTCTTTCATGCCTTGCTCCCTCTTCTTTCTAGTTTATACTTGCATTGCTTCTTCATAGATTTCTAGCCCACCAACATCAGGTAATAATAAGTAATAAAGTGAAGGAGAGTATCATTCCAGGACTCTACTTATTGTGGTAGATCTTCTAACTATACTTTGAAGAGTTTGAGGTACTTATTATTTTTGTTGAACATTCAAATTTTCTAGCAATTTTGGAATTTCATTTCCTATGATTCAATCAAGTAATGCATATTCTATATTTGTATTTTCTTGTTTCTTTCCCTCTAACTGATATATGTACATGACCTTCTCATTAAATATCACATCTCTACTCTTAATGTTTTTGTGATTTTCAAAATCCCATAAATGATAACCAAAATCATTAACTCCATATCCAATAAAAGTACATTTCTTAGATTTTGCTTTAAGTTTGGTTCTATTTTCTTTATCAATATGGACATTTGCTTCATAACCAAAATTATTTAAGAAGGAATAATCTACCCTTTTACCTATCCATACTTCTTTTATATTACCACCATCCAAAAGACTTGAAGGCTCTCTATTTATTTATTAAATAATAGTATCCACAACATCTACCCAAAATTGTAAGGGCAACCCTGTATGTAATCTTATGCTCCTTACACGCTCCATGATTGTCATATTCATCCTTTATGACACACCATTTTGTTTTGGTGTTTTTAAAACAATATTTTATCTATTAATCTCATGGTATTAACAATAATTATCAAATTTCTTACTGCAATATTCACCTCCACTATCTTATCTAACACACTTCAAATTATTTCCTATCTCATTCTCAACCAAAGCTTTCCATTTCTTAAAAATATCAAAAACATTAGATTTTTTTGTATGAAATAAACCCAAATTTTTATAGTTGTATAATAAGTAAAATTAACATAATAATAAACACCACCAAGGGATGATACCTAATCTAGTCCCCATACATCTGTATACAAAAGCTCTAATTTTTCATCCTTCTTTGTCTTCCCAACTCTGATAAATCTGACTATCTTATGTTTTACATACACATAATTCTCATATAAATCCAAATCCACCTTCTTAAAATCTGGCAATAAATTCTTTGAGTGGAGAACTTACATCTCCTTCTCACTCATGTGCCCAAGTCTATGGTGCCATAATTTTGTATCCGCTTTTGTAGAAGATAAATTAGTAGAAGAGTCAACATTACCATTAGATAAATATAATGTACCTACATTATCTCCTTTTGTTATTAAAATTATCCTTTAGTGACCTTACATGAATTTTATGCAAATGTAACTATGCAGCCCTCACTTCCTAACTACCCTATTAAAATTAGATTTCTTCTCAACTCAGGAACATGACTTACCTCTTTTATCAGTCATTTATTTAATTTCTATAATTTTATCTATATCTCACCCTTTCCTAAAATTTTATAAGGTTCACCATCACCAAAATAAACCTATCCAAAATCACCTTAAACATAGTCTTGAAAATATTTCTTATGGGGTGTACCATGAAATGAATCCCTTGAATCTAACACCCAAGAATCATAAATGTTAGATAAATAAAGGATTAAATAATCTTATAACACATCACCTACTACATTTGATTCTTAATTTTTATCTTATTGTCCATCTCCTTGTTTTCCTTGTTGAGACCAATAATCTTTCTTTATGTATCCTTTATTTCCACAAATATAATACACCAATATTTCTTTAGATTTGGATCTACATTTCTTAAACATACCATGATTACCTAGGCCCTTTCCTTTATCCTTTTGTCTTCCCCTATTCTCCATAGTCAAAGCATTACCTGATGCCTCACTTGTGATTTTTCATCACATTTTATTGCTAAGAATAACACCACTAACATCATCAAGCTTTAAAGTGTTTGAACTAGAGAAAAAATTACTCACATCCATGACCAAATAATTATAGCTTTCTAACAATGAGCATATAATCAAAATATCCCTAACCTCATCATCAAAATTTACTCCGATAGAGATTAAATTATTTGTGACCATGTTAAATTCATTTAAATGATCACTAATAGACCCACCTTCTGACATTTCTAAATTAAATAAATGCATCAATTTAAATACCTCGTTAGAGGCTAAGGTTTTTTCATACACTCTATCTAATGCCTTTATCACATCTATTGTTGTCTTTTCTTTTGAAATATTGAAGGTCACCAACATTGCCAAGCATAGCCATATTATTTCTAGTGTCTTTTTATCAAGAACCTCCCAATATTCATCCTTCATAGTCACTAAATTCTTTTCTATTCTACCTAATGGTAGGAAAATATCCTTATGATATAAATATTCCTCCATTTACATCTTCCATATCTAGTAGTGTTGGTCATTAAACTTATCAACCGTAAACTTTCCTTCTTCTGCCATTACTTCCACTCAAACTAGGAACCCTTTTTTATTATAATTTTATCTATGAAATAAACCTTTGGTTATTATAACATTTTTTATGAATATAGAACACAAACCAATATTAATGAATTAAATATGAAAATAAAATGCAAAAAACCACAACACAATAGAGACATAGATTTAATGTGGTTCACACAATATGAGATACATCCAAATAGAAATAACTAGTCCTTCTTATTATTTAGTCCAAAAAGAGAAGGGAAAAAACTTGAAATACATCCACTACCATATCCTCTTCATTCATACACTACATACCACCATGATTATAATGCCCTCATATCAAAGGAGTGTTATATATTAGGAAAAAAATGCACAAACATAATTTTTACCATTAAATCTATGACCCAATAATGAATGGTCTAGATTTTCTATGAAATTTTAAAAACTTTCAATGCATTTTTAACAAGATTTTGCTTTGAGAGCACTCCCACACCCCCCTTATAAGAACTAGGAGTTATAATAAGATTGAGATCCACCATCTGACACATCCAATTGTATTTATGAGAAAAAAAATTAAGAATGGTTAGATAAAATATTCTCTAATTGATAAACAAGAATTTGCTTTAGTTAATGCAGTTAAAAAGTTTAGACAGTATTTTTAGGAATAAAGTGCATGCAATATTACTAGACTCTACCAATAATCTTATGTTTAGTCAATGTGAATTGGGAGAGAGAATAGGTAATTGGATTTATATACTCCAAGAGGATATTTAAATGAAAACTACCAAATTGGTAAGGTGTCAAAGATTAATTCAAATGATTGCTAATACTAATCCTAAAGTAAATATCATGTAGGTTGATCAATAATAGTTCCATCCAAATGATTTCTATAATGACATTATTCATTTATTTATCAATGGTTCTTATCCAAAAGTTATGAGTAGAGAACATAAAATATATTTAAGACTCAAATCAACTCATTTATTGATCAAATATGGGGTAATGTATAGTAGAAACTATGAAGATATATACTTGAGATGTGTTTTAAAAGAAGAGGCATTTTAAATCTTGAATAGTTTCATGAAAAACTTGGAGGTGGACACCCTTATGGAAAGACATCAACTCAAAATATCTTTAGGGTAGGATATTATTGGTTAACAATCTTCAAATATGCACACATGCATATTAGAGAATGCCATCAATGTCATATTTTCAATACTAAGGAACCAAAAACAACTATGCCATTGAAGCCAATATTAATTGATAAACATTTTTCTCAATGGGGTTTATACTTTATGGGGGTTATTAATAGTAATTTTTTTATATGGACACATATATGTTCTTACTTCTACTAATTATTTCATAATATGGATAGAGGCAGTAGCAATAAAATATTTTAGAACTGAAGATGTAATCAAGTTAAAGGAAGAGAACATTTGTACTAGATTTGAGACATAAGTATCATTAGTTTGTGATAATGTATCATAGTTTATATATATTGAGATGACTAAGTGGTCCTATGATAAAAACATAATTCTTAAGTTCTCTTCAAATTATTAGCCTCAAGGTAATGAAGTTTTAGAATTAACAAATAAAAATTTGATGAAAGTTATCAAAAATTTTGCAGATAAACAAACAAGAACATGGAATAAATTGATTAAATATTCTTTAGGTATAGATAGAGATAGACTAAAAAAATCTCTAAAAGCATCACCATTTATTTTGGTATATGGTCAACAAATAATATTTATAATTACTCTCAATTTTTCAACTTTCAAGTTCATGTAGAAGTATATGGAAGAAGATCAAAAATATGCTAATTCTAGGTTGATTGACATAACTAAAATGGAGGATGCAAGTGAAGAAGAATTTTCCAACTTTAGAAGACATCAAAATAATGTCAAAATATGGTTTGACAAATGTTTAAATATCAAGGTGTTTAGGTAGGGAGACCTAGTTCTCCTATGGGACAAAGCATCCAAACCAAAAGGAAAACATGGGAAATTCACTCCCTTGTAGATTGGCCCTTATCAAAATTTTGAGACATTGGGAGATAACTCCTTCAAAATCAAATAATTATATCGAGTATATAATACTCTACCAAATAATGGGAAATACCTCAAACACTATTTCTCTACTATTCCACCTCAAGACTTTATAGAGTAAATTATAAGATTAGTTAGGGTTAGTGTAGGTAGGCTTCGATTAGTTTACTTTGATGTTCCTTGTTTGTAATAGTACTTGTGAATATTTATTTTCTTATTATTTATTTTCTTCTTGTGTGTTTATTTTCTTTGTTTTATTCTCTTACTTTCAATAATTCTTTCCAAGACAAGTTTTCAAGCTCTAATTCATTTGAATGCTAAAATAACTTCATACATCAAGAATGCAGGTATGAAACTTAAACATTGGTTGATCATGGATTTTTGAGATTTTATATTGATGTTATGATTTTGAGAAATTAGTGAATATTGATATATAGATTAATTGATCATTGAAAATTTTAAACCTTATTCTGATCTAATTTTGATTCTAATAAAGATTGCATATGTTGAGTGAAAGTTTGAATTATTAGAGAAAAGTCATGTTAGCATTTAAATAAAATTATTGCCTATGATGAATTTTATAAATAAATATGATTATCTAAAAAATAACACATTTAGAAAAAATCCTAAAAACCTAGCTGATTATGGTTCCCAACCTTTGTTGGAAAGCTAAATATATTTGAAAAATACAAAAAATAAGAGACTTGTTGAAAATCTATGAGATTTATGAGGAAAGGTGATTATATTAACCTCCATTGGGGATATGGATACCTAGCTTGAAGTGGAGAAAGTATTTAAGTAGATCCAAAGGTATTTATATCAGGACTATGGGCATTTAACTGGTAGTAGAGATATGCCCAAGCTTTCCTTGTTCATAAATAATGATTCACAATGAATATCTAAATAGGCTACAAGTCTATGTTAATTATTAAGGTCATCAAATTTGGAAGTTTTTATTTGAACCCCAGGGTAATTAGTGAATGAATCAAAGCACACACACAACATGACTAACTTTTGATGTTTAAATCTAATTCTACATCTATAAATCTTATTTTAGTCATGAATTGATCTTAATAATGATACTTGGTCATGTGGGATGATCGGTATGTTTATCAACTTAAATGAAGATTATATAAGTTCTAACATTTTACAATGTTTTCCCCAAAATTCACCATCTATTGACATCAACATATCCCCATTTTTGAAAAATGAGGACCCTTGTTCAATTTTGCAAATTGTGTTATAAATTATGCATTCAACTTGATCAAAGGGCATTATTGAATATCATGATTGATCTATTTTACATTGTCATGTTATCTTAAGATTTATTTGATTTCACCTAAAAATTTTAACATTTGACTCATATGTTTCCATCTTAGAGTATCCATATATTTGCATTAGATTAAACAAATGTTCATGGTTTTATACTTAAATGTTACTTTGACCCTTAGTTGGCTAACTAGCATGGTCCCATTCAAAATATTATGCTAACCTTTAGTCCTTAATCGATTAATTAAATCTAATTTTAATCATGTTTAAAATACCTTAGTCTAATTTCTTTAACCTAAGTTTCTATAAAATAGATTTATAGTTTTTCCATGAGTCAATTTATTTCATTTTAGACCTAGTTTAATTTTACCATAAGTTTAATTTAAATTATTAATTTATTAATTCATTAATACCTTGGTCTAAAGTTTATGCTAATTCTTTATATATGTCCTAAATACTTAATTTGTTGATTTAACTATTTGTAGGTATGAAAACATGTGGGTTTGATAAGTGTTAAAATATTGAGAGGATAGACCTAAGATCAATGGTGAGAAAATGACTCCCTAAAGTCAACAAATTAATATTTAGATCGATGGAGCACATTCAATATTGAAAAATCAAATCTATGGTGAGCATAGAGTCAACATATCAATGAATCTTGAGAAAGAATGCAACAGGGATAAGTGTCATAATCATAAAGAATTAGATACAAAGCAATGGTTTACATTCAATAAGGTATAAAAAGAATAGATCAATGGTCTATGCTTGATCATGAATTTAGTAGATTAATGGTGCACACTTAATCCCTTAGATTAACATCAATGGTATGCATTCCATCTTGTAGATCAAGATCAATGGTATGCATTCCATCTTACAGATCAAGATCAATGGTGCTAATCAAGTCAGCAATTCAAATATCCTAGATTGCACATGATTTTACCACATGATGAAAGAACATTCAAGTGATGTAGAGTATCTAAAAAGTACATAAAAAACATATAATGTTACCAAGTGACAAAATCTTGTAAATATAGTTCAAAGATTGATGGTTGTGGTGAAAGTCAAGGCTAGAAAACTCAGGTGGAGATTAATGGAGTGGTTTTAATTGAGATCTAGGATTACATGATATGATGACATGTGTCCAAGTGACAATGATCACATTTTAAAAATAAATCAGTTGAGTGACAAGGTAATGTCACATGGGCAAACATGTCATATTTGAAGATATTTTATACCTAAGCATGTAAAAGTTATAAATGCATGATCTAAATGTAATCAAATTCACCAAGTCACACATTTCAAACTTACTTTCCACCATTAGAGCTCTGTGTAAACCTCTAAAAATCCCTAGAGTGTATGGAAAACCCTAGGTTATCTTTAAATTCATTATGTTTAATTAAGAAGATTTGGATTATCATTTTAAAAAGGATAATTTAATTGAAGTTACAATAATGGTGACACATGGACATGTTTCAAATCAATCATTTCAATTATATTTTTCTTCAGACCCAAAAGGTTGAATTTTCAAGGACATGGAGTTTGTAGATGCTTCATTAAACATGGAAGATAAGAATTACATGAGTTTGTTCCTAACAATTGAAAACTAGAGAGTTATAACCAAAGAATAAGAGTCTTTCATTGAACCCATCATCAATATCAGACTAATTGATGAACATCATATCAAATCCATGAAGATCCTATAGCATAACAAAATACTGCAATAATAGATGCTTCTCAAAGTCAATTATATTGACTTAGAATATTATCTCGTAACAAAATATGTACATCATTTTAAAAAGGAATATTTCATTTTGTAAAAGCATGTGCAATTTTTAACTCACATTGCTTATATGTTAGTCCACTTGTACTGTGTCTAAATCTATAATTTTGTAGAAGGATACCTATCCTTGACACTTGGATAATTATCATTTGATAATGAGTAACTGATATACCTCATAGTCTTCTATAAAAAGAGGTAATGTAATTTGTAAAAGGAGAAAGTTTTGATAAAAACCATTTTATGAATTTGGAAAAAGTAATGAAATCAAGGGAATTCTACACATATTGTCTCAAATTTATTTGTGTGATTTTTATCATGGTTTCTTCCTCAAATATTTGGTTTGATGTTTAGATTTGAATTGCTTTTATAGATTATAGATGTGCACATGCTAATGTAGAGATGTCAATTTGAGATTGTGCTAGGTTGATTGAAAGGTTTTAGAATCATTTCATTTTATTTAATTTTCTTGAATATGTGCTTATGCAATTTCCCTATGGAAGTAAATCCTTAAATTGAATTTAGTTTCTTATTTGCACTATTTCAACTATCCTTAGACATTTGCTTGGTATATGATAATATATTGGTTTGAGTGAATGTATTTGATGAAATTAAATATTTTTCATAATGTCTAGACTAAAGATCAACAATATTCACCATATTTCTTCCCTACCCTTACTATTTGCTCTTTCTTTTGATCAATTCACTATAGTTTAGTTTTAATTATAAATAACTATTCTAGATTAGGTTTTAAACTTTAGGTTTTTATCATTATTCATTAGACTTAGTTAAGATTAATTTCATATTTCACAAAATATTTAATACCATGGTTTCTGCCAACAACCATTTACATTTTATTTTTTGAAATAGTTATATAGCTTGGCTACTACTCCACCATAGATATTAGGAATATCAAAACTAGAAACCAATGCAATGGATTCATTAAATCCATATATGAGAGGTTTTTATTAACACGATGTAAACCTTGTGATATAGTTTCATGCATTAACAAAACCTACACTATAAGATAGGTAGTGGTCATCTATCGAAAACACTATGGCACATAATATTCTTAGAATGAGCTATTATTGGCCAATAGTATTTAAAGATCCACACATACAAGTAATAGTATGCCATGAATATCAATTCTTAGTAAATAAATAAGTACATACAATAATTCAATTATACCTTGTTATTTAATAAAGGTCATTTTCTTAATGGGGATTATATTTTATCGATGTCATTAATCCAAATTCTTTTGTTGGTCACAAATTTGTGCTCATAACCACAGATTACTATACCAAATGGACTAAAGTAGCGAATATAAATAACTATATATCATAATATGTAATCATTTTTATAGAGGAAAATATCACATTAGGTTTGGTACCCCCCATTTACTTAGTTTTTGACAATGGGCCAACATTCCAATCAGTTGAGTTCACTAAATGGGCCCATGGTAACCAAATCACTATCATATCATCTTCCAATCATTACCCCAAATAAAATGGATTGGATAAATTTATAAATAAGAACATGATTGATGGCATAAAAAAATCAAATATAGATAAACCTAGAGAGTGGCATCATTTATTCAAATATACGTTATGGGCAGACTGAATAAGATACAACTAGGCCCTCAAAGCTTCACCTTACCTACTATTATATGAATGATATCTAGTATTCCCAATCATAATTAAATTTAGAAAATATCATTTAATGAAAGAGTTTATGGAACTAAGTGATAAAGTGGTATCTTGATTATTAGATATAATAGAGATGGAGGATTCAAGGAATGAAGCCTTGCTTAATTTTAGTAAACATTAAGACTTGGTCAAAAGGTGGTTTGACCAAAGAGAAAAGTTTAAATCATTTATAATATTTTATCTACTACTTTTATGGGACAAAGAACATGAAAATAAAATACATAATGAAAATTTTACTCCCATATAGATTAGACCTTACCAAATATTATATATCTTTGTGTAATAGTTTTTTTTGTTTAAAGGACCTCCAAGGTAATGAACTAACATATCCAATTAATTGGAAATTTTTAATCATTAATTCATGTTTGTACCATTTAGATATGTCCCTAAGTAATAAAAATCACTGTGATAAAGGTAAGAGTAGGTTAAATTTATTTCTTTCATAGTTAGGTTTATTATTTTTGCCATTTGCTTTCTTTAGAGTAGTTTTATGCTTTCTAGATTAGCCTTTCTTATTTTAAAAAAATTACTTTACCTTAGTTTAGTTACTTGTTTTAAAGATTAAATGTATTTATTTTGTGATAATTAGTTTGACTAATCTTGGTATCACCAAGATAATATCTAATTCACTAGACTCTCATGCATAATTGAATTTATATGCCTAATCTATGAGGAAGGACCCAAAATAAAGAATAAGCTTGGGAATAACATAGAATGGAACACACCAATTCATTTATTTAGAGGTTTTAAAACTTTTTATCTAATATTTTTAGAATTAAGGAATGTAATAAAAATTGTAACCTTGAATAATTCTATTAGGTATGTAAAATTTTCTCTCATTACTCCATATAAATTTAGAAAGTTTTATCATTTCCTTGGATCAAATATGCTTCTCAACTTAATAATTGTTTAAGGTAATAACCATTGATGCATATATATCTAGTAAGGTAATTATTATAAATCAAGTTTTCACAAATACTAGATCACAATGGTTCCTACCTTCCTTCTTCTACTCATATTATCTATAAAAAAAGAGGACCAATGCATCATAAAAAGTGATCAATAAAACCAAAATAATATCTAAAGGTGATCAAATAATCACATGATGAAATAAGATCAATGTATCATGTATCATGCAAATGTATGAAGCAATGAATGGAAGAGGGATAAAAGGTGCCTCTATCAGGGCTATAGACACGTAGCTAGTAGTAGAGCAATGCCCAAGCTTCCTTAGTTTTAATATGCTTAAAAAAATATAGAATGAAACCTACAGTTTATTCTAAGTCCTTATTAAAACCCTTAAGACAAGGGTAAAATAAAATCAATTCATCAGACATAGATCCAAGGTATGATCAAAAGTAGTATATTACATGAAAAATTAGAAATATCTTTCATGTTTATGATTCAATTATTATTTTATGGTATGATTCATGTTGATTTTTAATTGCTAAACAAAAATTTTGGGTTCTTGAATACTTGAGAGTATTCCCACTATGATTCATCATTAGTTGTAATCAACACACCCCATTATTAATTTTTTGATTAGGGACCTAATATAGTCTAAAAATCCTAGGTCTATTTTGAAAATATTTTTTTAGTAACATTCATATGCACACCTAGCTCAGCTCAAAACTTTAAAATGTTATTATTCTACACATAGATTATTTACATTATGTTGATCATGTATAAATACAATTGGCATTCCCTCATTATCTAAGTTTTTACTGTATGATTTATTTGGACTAATGTATGGTGTTTAGGAGTTTGTCATATATACAAGTCTTCTACATATATGCATGAAATACAATAGTATAATCCTAATTTTTTGACTTTTCATATTTTTCACATCATGAGTTTTCAAATTCATGTATTTTGGTAATTTAAAACTTTTACTCTTTGAAAACTTTGTAGTCACAACTTTTAATCAAAAAATCTATTCACAATATTTGTCTTCACAAGATTAGTTCTTCCCAACTTTTATTGTTAGAACTCTTTTTCATGGTATATGGTTATAATAGTTTTTTATTGGAACTTGTGTTTTTCAAAAGTTTTATTTTCATAATTTTTATTCATCACAACATTTGTCACCAATGACCTTCAACATCTCCCAACTTCTAAGTATTAACAATTTTTTGCTTGGGAAGATTTTTTCTTTGCATAGTTTAGACTTTGGGAATTTTGTTCAAAAAATTTATTTTCATAGGATGTGTTTTCAATTCTTAGTTTTTTCAAGTCATGTACTTAAAAAAAAAAATTATTCACATATTTTGGTATTGTCAAGAAATGTTTGTCAGTACTTGTGTTCATCAAAAGTTTCAGTTTTCATGAGTTTTTACACTTAGCATATTTTGGCCTTTTAGAATTTTTGTAAAGTGTGAATTCTGGGTCTTCAAAACTTTTATTTAGAAATTATTTTCATGAGGTGTGTTAAAAATTGTTATTCACAAGTTTTGTTCTTTGCAGCCTTTAAATTCACATTTATTGTATTAAAAGAATCATGAGAATTATTCATTCTAGACTAAACAAAAGTTATCACACCTAACTTTTGAAGGCATACCACATGGCACACCTAAGTTTGCATAGCATTAAATATAGGGTGACATGTGTCCAAGGATACAATGTGGTATTTATTCAAACATATAAAAAGTCTACATGGCATACTTTCTAAAGTAATGTGGTTAAGTATGAATTAAATGAGTAAAATGAGATTGGAAATGTTGGGAATTAATGGTGTAAGAATTATGATTAAAGTCATATAATCAAAATCAATATCAAATAATTTGGAATAGATGTCATTACTATTAATTAATAACAAGATAGAGCAAATTTTCACTCCAAAGAGAATTTTAAGCCCTAGCTATCCACATTCAATTATGAACTACTTATGGTAAGAGATCAAAAATTATAATTTTATGAAAACATATACATTAATAATGGCATTGTGATATAAGGTGTTTAGCGTAGTATTTCCACAATCAAATTTATTTATTAAGGACTCCATGGAATACATAATTTTTTTTTTACTCAATTGTGTTAAATGATGAATTTTTAAATTACACAACTTTGTGGGATTAATGGAAAAAGTATATGCCAACCCATATGATGAAAATATAATGACTAATTAGAAGTAGTTGGTCATATATTTAATTCCATTAAAGTACCAACATTTACACTTTATAGCAGATAATCTTAAAGCGATGCCCTACATCAACCTAATTCAAGACTTGTTCTTCATAGGGAAGGTAATTGGTGGATTTTACACCACCTAAACCATAATAAAGGTGTCACCTACATCTCAAGGGATGATTCCAAAATATACCTATGACTACCCATAATAGATGCCACATTTATTAGTCATAAGGTTGAATTGTGAAATAAAATGAGAAAAATATAAAATACATTAAGGAAATGGATTTCTCTAGGAGAAGTGGTCACCCTCAAGGCCAAAGATCCCATGAAAATAACTAGTTTGAGGATGGGAATCCAAATTAAGATCGACCTGATAAATAGATTATATGGGTATAATCTCATTCACTTCCTCCACCTAGAATAGGTTTTGTTGTTGGATGTATTAATGACCTCAGAGCTCATTTTTGTCCTAGGAAAAATAATCAGTGCTAGTCTTTAGGAATAAATTATCAATAAAGATAAAATACCCATGGGTGTCCACTTTTACATGATGTCATATCTTTTAGATACAACCATGGCCACCATTTATCTTCATAATGAATAATTATGGATCCAAACCCCATATTACATCAAAAATTAGGTATGTGACTTTTACTTATTGTTCTACATCTATTATTAAATGAATAATATCATCTAAATATCTAAGAAATTCTACCCCCAAGTGTGGAAGGAAATTCATGAAGAACCCATGAACCAAGTATCAAAAATAATCAATAAGACACTTTGGCCAAGGGGGTATTGTTGGCTATACCTAAACTATACTATAATAATGGTGTTAGAACATAAAGTTTCCCTTTTATCTCCCAAAATATGTCCTATAAAAACTGGTTGATCAATAAATATATTATCATCTATGGTGGATCATAGATGAGGACATGAATAAGAAACACAAGGCTATATTTGATGGGTATTCCCTGATGATTGGTCATATGTTATACACCAAAAATAAACATTTTAGGGAAGTTGGAAAAACTATAGAGTTTTATTCATTGCATATTTTAGACACATGGATTGGGATTCTCATGGCCTTATCCAAAAACATATCTCAAGCCTGATCATCCCCTACCAGCACAAATATTATGATCATGACTTTATATTATTGAATGTAAAGGATAATATTGATGTGTTAGAAAGGGAAAGAGTCACTAGGTTGACATAATATCATCTAAGAGATATAAAAAGAGATTCCTCTATCATAATTTTAGAGGCACATACTAGTCTTCCACCCCTAGTGGATGGGCAACCACATAGTATTGGACCTCTCAACATATCCAACAACCTTTAGATTGAGGAACATCCTCCCAATCCCCACCCACTATGATGATATATATGAAGTAGGGGAAGTATGTAGAAGAAGCATATATTTTGTCAATTTCCTCACAATAAGGTCCTTCCCAAACTTCACCACTAATTGTAATAAAAGATGTTAAGCAAGAAAAAGAGGTGTAATAAATACCTATTTTTACAACTTATTTGGAGGATAACACAAAAAAATTCATATTAAATCCTCTGACATCAAGGATATATGTATCCCCATTACTTCCTTAGTTCCTATTTCTAAAAGTGTAAACATTTCACCTTTCACCACTTAGGAGAATCCTCCCTTGGATGGAAAGATAACAATATATTATAATAGGAAATCAAGAACCCCTAAACACCTTCCTCCAATAGTAGAGTGTCCTGCAAGTTCAACTATGGAAGTGACATAAAATTAACCTAAGGATGAGGATGAAAAACTAAAAAGGGATAAAATCTTAATTATTTAAGGGGTCAAAGTAAAATCACCAATGGAGGCTAACAAATTAGGTGAGGTCACCATTACTTTGATCACTACTATTTCAATTCCTTTGGGTCTTACTTTTTTAGTTATAATGGTTACTATATTCCCTATTGCTTTAATTTTTTCCATTTTTCCTATTAGTCATATTATTTCTATAGCTCTTATTATTTATAGCATTAATTTTTTTCTTTAACTCTTATGGTTTCTATGTCCTCGATTACTACTTCGGTTATTATTTCCCCTACTACACCTAAGTCCAAAAAGGTTCATTTCAAGAATATTATGGGATCCCTTACAAGTTATTAAGTGAATGTGTCTTTCACTTAGTTGGGATTACCCATGCCTTCATCCACTATTACACTGGCTACATATATTATCCCCTCTACATAAACTAGGAAGAAGCCTACATATATTTTCCATCCAATGCCTCAGTTTGGTGGTTTGGATAGGTAGAAGGCCATCTTTCCATAATTTTTAGACCCACTACATGTATAAACATTAAATTAGTCTTTAAAGTATGTTTTTATAGCAACCGCTTCTAAGGAAACTTAGCCAATGGATGCTACATAGTTGGTAATCCCACATTGGGTTGCAAATTTGGAGGCCTAAGATTTAGAAAGACCCAATTTAAAAATAACAAAGATTCCCACTATGAAATCCATATTTGATAAATAAATAATAACTATACAAATGGTCAGGAATAGAAACATAGAGGATGAATTTGTAAGAGACTTTGATTTAGAGGAAAGGAAAGATGTGTTCGCACTATCAAATAGAAAGAACATGAGAATTGTAGAATCTCCATAAAATGAAGATTTTAAATCTTATTTTCAAGTAAATATAAAGGCCTTGTTGGAAATTCATGATGGTACTAAACATGATAGGTAAGAGACACATTAGGAATTGGATAAATTATGAGAGCAATGGTAGATAGTATAAGTTCTTGGAGAAATTGAAGGTGATGTTGAAAATGCATCTCTCATATTGTAAAATATCTTAGACACTAATAGTTTGATGATAGATTAATTATCTCCTCATATTGTTGAAACTTATAAGTTATTTAATTATTTAAAATATGATTAGAATAACCTTAATTTCCTTGTATTTCTCACCACAAATAAGAATTCTAGCGATTTGAATTTTATGAAACCACTATAAACATCTAATTATCTCAATTTGGTGGTCATTAGGACATTAAAAGTTCAAGATTATATATCAAAGCATGCAAGCCTTGATTCAAAAATTAGGAGGGCATGAAAATTGAGTCTTAATTTTTTTAGATGAGTTAAAACTGTCCCAAGCCTAATATCCATTGGGTAAGTTAATAAGTAGAGCTAATTTTGACCAACTACTCCAGTAAGAATCTGATAATTTGAAGCAAAGTCTTTAGGATTGCACTCTAGAGTAAATTAAACATTAATTAGGATTTGGTATGAATAAATTTACAGAGGTAGAGATTTTTCAGGTGGAATTCAAATCTACCATGCTGAGCATGTACTATTATTGGTACAAGTCACTAGATTACATATGACATATTTTGAATATGGATATAATAAGGTTACAAAATAGCATTGGATACAAGCATTACCAAGAATTATAAGTGAAAAATAAGCTATTTTTATATCATCCAGTTTAACTCCACCTTATAGTATAGTCCCTCTAATGATTATGAGTTCAACCATGAAGGCCCCAACACCCATCAAGACTTAGTTTTTTTAGGTTATTTTTATATGTATTTTGCATGTAAACTAGTAGATATAACTAAGACATGTAATAGATGGCTGAAAAATATTTTAAACATGCACACATTGCATGGTTTTGTAAGAATGAGTCTTATTTTAAAGAAATAATTTTTACTAGTGTAAATATGCATGCAAAATTAATGTCAATTATAAATCTCATTCTAATTATCATTACCATGTAATTTTAGAGTTTTGCATGAATTTGGAGGATGAAGTGACCCCTCCCTAAATCTATTCATATTTAAATCCTCCCATTTTAAAAGGGAGAGGAGGATGATTGGAAATTTTATCAATATAGGAAGAGATTTTTTTTATTGTCATACAACTATGTTGATGTCTTTCTCTTTAAATTTTGTGTAATTAGTTGTGTTTATTTTCTTAGTTGGTTGATTCAATATTTCAATGTGTGTAAAACCTACTAAGAATTTATTCTTGTCATTACTCATGTATGTCTATATAAGATGTGCAATACCAATTGGATGATTAGCAGATATCATTAGTTTTACATAATTAGGTTGATTGCTTCATTTCTCTAACTGTGTATAAATGTCTCCAATGATAGTGTTTTTTAAAAGTGAGTAATAAATGCCTTAGATACCTTTTTTATCTAAGGTATAATATTTTGAATAAGGGTGTGCAAAAATTCTAAACAAGAGAAAAATTTAGTTGACATCTTAGAATTTATTACATCATATTTTCCTTTGATTCCTTCATTGTGTTTCTATGTGTTTGTAATAGCTACTAGCTGTAAGCATTAGTTTCTAGACACTTATCCACAAATAGACCAAATTGGAAGTAATCCATCTTGATATCACAAAACCTTATTTATTGATCTATTTTCACCCTTTTTTGTGTTTTTTAAGTCTACCCATTCTATAATAAAATCCATCCATTCAACTCAAGTAAGATTCAATCTCTTCTTGGTTTCACTCATAAATTCACACCTAGTTAACAATTTGCATGCTCAACCTACTATTACAACACCTAGTTATTTTGCGCATACCAAAAAATCATGCCCTAGAGAGGATTTTATCTCTATTGAGATCTTAAAACATTAGAGGCTACCTTGTTAGATATTTCATGTACATAAAAATAACATCAATAAAAGTTAAGCTAAATGCTACTTCCATTTATAAAAATAAAACTAAATTACATTGTGGTGAATGTAATGTTGATACTCATTATGAATATAAGTTTTATAATCTACATACATAATTTCATTCATTAAATAATAATGAGAAGAAAAAGGTCATGTTTTCATTTCAAGGTGAGAATATTGGTTGAATATATGAGGTGGATGATACTTTGTATTATACCTCTATCAATAGAGAGGTATGTTTGGGTAGTAGTAGTGATCAAGAGAGTTATATTTATAAAATTTTCCATATTAAAATTCAAATTAAGAAACCAAAAATGAATGCATTTTTTTATGCTTATTCACAAGCAAATTTGATAACTAGAGAGTTGGTATACAAATTGGGGTTTGAAACTTACAAAAATCCAAGACAATATTATTTGGGTTGACTGAAGCAAGGTATATACATAAAGGTGACTAAAAAATACAAGGTTAATTTTAATATTAATTCTAATTTCATTAAAGAAGTTACAGTGGATGTTGTGCCTCTTGATGTGCATGGTGTAATATTTAGCAACCCTTACTTGTATATCTAGGATGACATCATGTTGAAATCCAACCAGTACCACTTGGTAGAGGATAGAAAAATCTACATCATTTTAGCCTATGAATTAGATTCAAATATATCTTTGGTAAGTGCCTCCAAATCTAAGCATCTTATTAATGTTAACAAATAATTTTATTTGTTTATTTTGAGATATATTCAAGATAAAGAGGTTGTGGTAAATAGGTTTTTTTAGAATGTTTAGTAACAAATATCATAAGTGTATAGGAGAGAAAACATAATAATTTAATTGATTTTTTAGGAGCCTATGAGGTTACCAACAACTAGGTCCATTGAGCATGAAGTTCATGTGCTACTTGATATTGCTCTTACAAATCTTGGGACATATATGTAGTCCTTTAAGGATGAAAATGAGGTAAAAAATAGCTATATTATTTAGTTTATAAGGTATGATATGTCTTATAACTTCTCCATGTGGTTATCCTAACAAATATGACACATGGAGAATGTGTGTTTATTATACAGAACTTAATAAGATAACCATTAATAATAGGTACCCTCTTTCATGGATTGATGATATTATTGATCAAATTCAACATAATACAAATTTTACTAAGCTTGATTTGAGATCCGTATATCACCAAGTGTGGATTAAGGAGGAGGAAATTTAGAAAACAACATTAAAAATAATGCAATGGTTATAAGAGTGGTTGGTTCTACCTTTTAAGATATATAATGCACTGACTACCTTCATGTTGTTGATGAATAAGGTAATGATTTCATTTATTGATTCCTATGTAATTGTTTATTTAGATGGTATTCCTTTTATACTCTAATAAATTTTTATGATTATATTGAGCATCTCAAATAAGTATTTCAACTTTTGAAGGAGACTAATTTAGTTTTGAATGAGAAGAATTGTATATTTTACCAATAATCACTAGTCTTCTTGGGGCATGTGGTTGGATATGGAGAGTTGAGGATTGATCCAAAGAATGTAGATGTCATCATGAATTTTCTAAGGCCATCCAATTTTATTGAGATAAGAATATTTATAGGTTCACTCTAATATTTTAGAAAGTTCATAAAAAATGTCTCTTCCATAGTTTCACCTCTACACACCATTACAATAGGTGTTAATACTTATACCAATGGTAAGAAGAAAAAATATGTATTCAAATAGTTCAAACATAAGATTATGTATAACTCATTTTTAGCTTTGCCTAACTTTTAGCTACCTTTTAAAGTGGAAACATATGCTAGTTACTATGTTATGGGGGCTATTTTACTTCAGAAACGTAAGTTAATATACTACCATAATGTGTTATTCCATGTTGTAATCTTGAATTATTATACGTATGAAAAAATAATTTTATGCTTTTGTTCAAGTGGTTAAAAAATGGGAAAAATATCTAACTTGTAAAGATACTATTATCCATATGGATCACCAACCTCTTCAATATTTAAAAGATCAAACTAAACTTCAACAAGATAGATGACATAAATGGATGGCATTTTTGAAACAATTTCATTTGATTATCAATTATAAGAAAGGTGTGAATAATAAACTAGTTGAAATGTTTCCAAGACCTCCCTTAATTATAGTGTTGGGAACCATAAATATTATTTATCCTTTTATGTATGAATATTATGTAGAGGAATATGATCATGATGCATATTTTAGGGTGTATTTTTTTAATAAGTCCTAAGTTATAGGGTTTGATCCCAAGGAGGATTATTATCTTAAAGATGGATTTATCTAGAATTTGGGTAAGCTTTGTGTGCCTAAGGAGGAAAGAGTCTAGATATTGAGTGAGGTACGTACTTCAAAAATTACATGTCATTTTGGTGTGATAAAGATTATTTCTCATTTGCAGAGGTATTTTTTTACCTAATATGCAAATTTATGTTGTCAAGTTCATAAGAGATTGTGTTTTGTGTATTAAAAATAAGAATGGTAAAAAAAATTGGGTTTATATATGCCATTACTGGTTCTTTCTAGTCCATGGTAAAACATTTCCATGTATTTTATTGGCATGTTTCCTATGAAAATGAAGGGGCATGACTATCTATTTTTGGTTGTGGAATAGTTTAATAAGATGTTTATACTTTTTCTTATAAGAATAACATCAAATAAAGTGATGAAAATGAGTTATTTGTGGATAATGTATGGGTTAACTTTGGTTTAAATAGTTATATTCTTTGGACTCAATATTTATTTATATTATGTGATAAGATCAATACTAAGCTAAAACAATCTACCATTTTCACCCACAAACTAATGGGCAGACTAAGGTTTTGAATATAACATTGGTATATATATTTAGAGGGTAAAATAGTAAGAATCCTAAGACATGTAATGAAAAATTGGTGTATATTCAATATTATTCTAATAGACATATACATTATTCTAATAGTAAATCTCATTTTGAAACTTATTTTGGCTACTTACATCCATGTGCATTCAATTTTGTTTTGATATTGTCATAAAAAGGTAATGGAAGAGTGTATCTTTAGGTCCATACTAATATGATATTTAGTGATAAAATTTATCTTATCCACCTTCAAGTGTAATATATTTTGAAGGAGTCTAAGTACAAAGTGAGACATGATAAACATAGCAATGAACATAGTTTCCTTGTTTGTGACAAGGTATGGTTGTATTTAATTAGATAATGATCTAAGGTACATATAATAAGAATAATCCACTAAGGTATGGTCCATTTAAAATTATATAAAGAGTGATAAAAATGATTTTAAATTTGATTTTCCTCCTTATATGAATTTCTATGCAATGTTGATAAGTTATATAGTTTTTAGCACTCTATGCTAGGAAATGAAGATGAAGGGATGTTGTTACCTTACATTAAAGATATCACCCCTAATAATAATTTATAACTAGAGGAAGAGGTTTTTTCTAGAAAAAATAGGACACCTTGAACAAGAGTGAAAGAATCTTGGTTGATTGGGTTACCCAAAAAGGCCAAATGGTATTCCATAGAAGATATGGGGAAGAAATTTCATCACCTAAAGAAGTCCTAAATATTTTAGAGACTTAAAAACCTCAAATTATGGAGGCATGATACAAAAATGGATCTTGTTTTACTAATTCATTTGTACTAACTGATTCCACTATGCCCAATTATATGTAACATGCTTATAAGAAACTTATGTAAGACACTTCATGCTCAAGTCTTTAGTTCTAGGGGAAAAAATATTTTGGGAAGGATCT
The DNA here is from genome assembly GCA_037957365.1 of Torreya grandis. Classification (NCBI taxonomy): domain Eukaryota; kingdom Viridiplantae; phylum Streptophyta; class Pinopsida; order Cupressales; family Taxaceae; genus Torreya; species Torreya grandis. Next base: position 307,095 of record JARHVA010000908.1, on the reverse strand, counting down.
AGACATGTTCACTTTGATCAAATAAGGATTTATTGACTCTCTAATTTGTTTTATTATAGGATGAAATTTGACTAGATTATAGAGTAGTGGTGTCAAAACTATTGTAATATATAGGATTCAATTGCATAACCACCTTATTCAAAGTAATGAAGACATCACCATCAAATTTTTAGGTGGTGGTTACATAACTACCATGGTGGTTACATAATCTCCCATTTTCATACTCTGACACTTTCATCACCATTCAAAACATGTAAAAAATGAATGGTTGAAAATGTTCATTCTCCTTGTGGTAGTTCATTTCTATTCCTTGGTGAGATCCAAGGTTGAGAGGGCCTATATAGGAATCTTTAAAAAGTATAAAACACATAAAAGAGATAATGATATGTAAGGAAATTGTATTCACATCATTCTTAGTGAGATTTAGTCTTAGTTCTATTTTTCTCATTATTATTATCTTTACATGATTGGGTCAAGTGTATGAGAGTTTTGATATGGGTATTGTAAGTGCAAAGCATAGTTTATATATAATTTTGGATAGAATGATATTGAGTATTTTATACATATAAGACCTTATATACTTTGAAAAACACATGAAATGGGAGTGCATTTTAAAAAATGCTAGAGTTTTTACCACCTTGGGTTTATCCACGATAAATTATGTGTCAAATATGTTTACTTATCACTTTGATCTATGCTAATGATTTTTTTCTTAAGAATTTATTCAATTTTATTTTACATATAATATTTTTAAAAAAATATTGGCAAGATATATATGTTATTTCTATGTTGATGAAGCTAAGATTGGAATATCAACCTCATTTATGAATCATAATTCACGAGTAAGAATATCCCCTGGGTGTTGGTTATAAACATAGGTGAGAGGAAGTGTGTAGGTTTATTTTTTTAGTGGTTAGTAAGTCATTATTGTGATGGGTATAAAAGAGGAATGAACTTGGTTAGGAGGATTGGATTTCATTCCTTGATTTAGAGAGAGTCAGTTGTTCTATAAATCATGAATGTAATCAACTAATGTAGATATGAATTCATTTAGAGTAGAAGAGATATTGAATGTAGGAACCTCCTTTGTGGGAGGGGAGGTAGGGAGATTTTGGTATGTGTGAGGAAATTTATTTGTGGTAGACTATTTAGGAATAAGTGTTGATTTTTTTTTGTGTGTGTTAGATGTATTCTAGTTTTTACTAGAGGGGTGTGAGGTTATTTTAATTCTATTCACTCCATCCTAAAAACAAATAATTATCCCAATATATTTATCACATCTAGAAGAAATTTTTTTATCATGGTTTTCAAATTGAGTTGAGGGCCTAGTTTCCATGTGAGAAGTGGTTGCACTCCAACTAGTAAAAGTCATGTTGTTATAATATAAATGGTTGTTGGAGGTTTTTGATATTCTTGCACTTCATGGATTAGTATCCTAGCTCTCATTTTTGATTTAGGGTTGGGATAGTCATAAAATTAGTAATCTATGTTTTTGACTACAAGAAAAATTCTTAAAACTAACTAAAGAAGCTTCACTAAGGACTTTTTAACTTATCATATAGATTTTTAGGTCAATATATCCTCCTATACCCTATCTAGACATATTTGGGGGTACACATAGCTATAGAATAAATGGAATTAGGGAGAGAGATGGAGAAGAAAATAATAAAAATGGAATGCAAAAGGATAAAAGTTTCACATCGGGTTCACCAATTTGTGTACATGTAGAAAGAAAAATACTAACCTATGCACTCAACCTATCTAAGTTTGGCTAAGACTTCTAGACACAATAAATGGAAAAATGAATGAATCTATATATTAGAATAATTGATTTTAATAATGGGGTTTTATATGATGGGTGGTAAGTGATGATCATGATAGTACATAAATAACTCTACTAGATCATGATGTTATTTGAGTGCATATAATTAGGAAGAGAGAAAAATATAAGGCCCCTTTGTATCAGTAATGATAACATAACAAAGTTCCTAATAAATGTTAGGAATAAAGAAGTGAGTATGATTAGGTTAGATGACTCAGAGGATTCCATCAATATTATCAAACTAGATATGAATAGTCAATTTTATATACAAAG